>AWOL01S0358117.1:0-10830 GCA_000715115.1 Nicotiana otophora | reverse complement strand
AAAAAAAAAAAATTTCATGCTCAAGAATGCACTTGTGACATCAGCTTTGATATTTTCCCTAATACTTTGAGTAGTTTCATCTTTTCCACAAATGTATTACGTTTGTTGTTTGTTGCCTTTTCTTCAGACAATGGAAAGAGCAAGGTTCCTGGAGACTGGTATTTTCAAGAAAAAGCCTGCAGATTTGATACAAATCTTTAAGGTATCTGGCAGTTACATAAAATAATACAATTTCCACGTAATTAAAATTTCAATTCTGTACTTCAGTTAGTGAAACAAAATTCCCCTTTCAATATCTTTTCTCTGATAGCATATGTATTGATGCATTAATCAAACTGTAAATAGGCAATTCTACATTACCCTTAAAAAAGGTTTCAGTTGCAGAATATAAAATGAAGAAAAAGAGAAATTCTTTTATTATAAAGTGGTGCTTAATTTCTTCTTGTAATTCGAGCTAGTTATTTGGTAATTTTCTTGTTAGGTTCTCCTTGTGGACGATTAATGGTAAAACCTAGAATTTTCATCGACACCCCTTGTGGCTGTGTTAGTGTAAGATATAGGTGATTGCCTTTGTATTACGATGACCTACTAGAGAGGTAATTTTGGAAATTTATGCTACGAAGGAAGCTATCTATGCTAATTAAACACCTATGTCATCTATTGTTCTTGTAGTCTTAGCAGTTAGCATGTTCTTGTTCCGTCTCTAAGGGGTTGTTTGGTACATGGGATAAGGATAGTAATCCCGGGATAGTGTTTGGGATTAACTTTATCCCATGTTTGGTTTGGGGTATTAGCTAATCCTGGGATAACTTTTACACTAAACTAGTAGGATTAGCTATCCCATATAGAAGGTGGGACAACTAATCTCATGGGATATCCCACCCTATCCCAGGATATCCCACCATTGTACCAAACGACCCCCAAGTGAGTTGAAATTAAACTTGACATCTGTCCTTTGGTGTGATTTACTATTATTTAACTGTTCATGATTTAATGTGGGGCTTGTGTTGCATAGTGTTTTCTTTTCTCGAGTTTGTTAGGTATATTCGTGTACCCCAAATCACATTTAACCGATGCATTGAATGAGGATATATTACAATGACTTCAACACAGGATTATGTAAAAACTAACAGCAGTTTGTAAATGGCAGGACGTGCAATCTAAAGTGAGTGATGTCGTTCTCGGCAAGGAAAAGCCAGTTGAAGAATCAACCCCAGAATATGAGAAGATGAAGAGCTACATATTTGAGCTTGAGGACCATTTAGCTGAAGCTCAAAAACATGCATATCGTCTTGTCAAGAGACACCGAGGTAGGAGAAATCTGGTTTACGACATGCAGTAGTGTGTTAGTTATTTGCACTTCAGATATTTAATACATTGCTGCATTTCTAGTTCACTCTTTTAAGGTGATACCTATCCCATTCTCAAGCAGTGAGAGGCATCGTGATTCAGGATTCATTGCCTTCTCTCTCCCTTTGCTCTCACCCCATTCTCTTGCCTGTAGGATCCTAAGCTTCTGGGAGGAGTCATGCTATATGTTCATCCCATTAACCAATTGGGCTGATTTATTAACTAATGTTAAAATTCATACTAACAGTTTAATCCTCATTTGTATGCTCAAGTAATGCGGAAAGAAGTTCATCATCAACTTCTCTTCACTGGGAAAATTTACATTTATAAATTCAAATACTGGATTGAAGAAGATTAAAGTTGTAATGTGATTGTGTGACAAACTAGATCCATCTGGGAACTCAGTCGGTGACAGGGTCTCATCTAATTGCAAACTGGCTAAATTAGATAGTAACATTAAGCCATTATTAAGGTTTACTGGAGAAACTCGAAGTGAATTAGTGAAAAGCCTCTCCTATTTCCTCGCAGGAAAAAAGTGAAGCAACATGCATGTCTCTTGATTTTTTAACCTTTTGTTTATAGTCATAATGGCTGTAAGAAAATTCAATTTCACTGGGGACAGGCACGTTTTTATTCAGGTCTGTAATTGGGAATAAAATACTAGCATGTAGCAGAGGATCCAGAGAGTTATTACCGTGTAAAATTGCAAAATGAGACCGTATTTCGCAGATGCCATTTTAAAATATGGAATTTCAAATGCGAATGGCATTTCTTGGTCTCTTTTCTTTGCCTAGAAGTTTCCAGTTCCAAAGGTGGCATCTAATTTTTGTTAATTGATATGTCTTTGTTTCTCCAACATGTTGTGTTCTTAATTTCCTTCCCCTCATACATATGATAAGCTTGTCATTCCAAGCGACTGACTTATGGGTGTCCTTGTTAACTCAGAGTTGGGGGAGTCTCTATCAGAATTTGGGAAGGCAGTCAAGCTTCTTGGTACTTGTGAGGACGATGCCCTTGGAAAGGCATTTTCTGAACTTGGGGCAAAGTCTGAGATAATATCAATTAAGCTGCAGAAAGAGGTAATTTCATCAAAGAGAATAACCAATGATCTTTTCTCTTATTCAACGGTAGGTAATAATAACTGATTGTGCTCTCTCACTCAGGCTCACCACCTTTTAATGAACTTTGAAGAACCTCTGAAGGATTATGTTCGAGCTGTGCAATCTATTAAAGTGAGTGGGCAATTCTGCTTTTGAGAAAAATGTGTATTCCCCCTCGAAATGGATGGAGTTTTTCTTTTTGCTGTAGATGCCCCCCCCCCCATACACACACACAAAAAAAAAAAAAAGTAGTTGAACCTTGATTGGAGATCGTACTTTAATGGGGGTCAAAGAATCATTCTATCAAATGTTTTGCTTCCACATAGTGTTGTCAAAGGCAAAAGAAAAGGCCCAAAAAAGGGGCAAAAGAAGTGAAAGAAAAGGCCCAAAAAAGGCAAAAGAAGTGGGTGCATTAGTAAGTTATTTAGAGTTAATTTTAAGTACATGATGTAGTTATATACACGCAAGAAAAATCAACAATAACCACAAATAAATATATGGGTTAATAAATTGCAATAATTGCTATCATGTGGATTGTATGAAGTAAAACCATATCAATCACATTCAGAAGCCTTCTTAATTTTCTAATTCATCTCCAAAAATGCAATTGTGAGTTTCTGCTAAAGACCTTAGATTAATTTCTCATATGAAAATTTTCTTTTCTGTTATTAGTCATTAATATATCCGTATGAAATGTATGGGTTACAATAATATATCATTGTGCCAACTATATTTATTGTATACTACTGCCTTTCAATACAGAGCTCATGGATCTTATAAATTTACATAATTTAAAAATAGTTGGTTGGTTATCGCTGAATTGCGCATGCTTTAGCGTCTTCCCTATGGCACTACTGAAATGAGGCGAAGCACCAAACCTGCATTGAGCTCCGCTTCAGGACTCAAGCACGACTCAAAGCATTGTGCCAATCCTGCCTTGGGCATTGCTTTAGGACTCAAGCGCGACCAATGCACACATTTGACAATACTACATTCATGAAGAAATACAACTGTTGCATCCGTATTTGTGCTTTCACCTTTTTTCTTCTGCTAAGAGTAATATAATGTTCTTTTGCTGCCCTACATTACCCCTCCGGGGTAAGGGTAAGGTCTGTGTACACTCTACCCTCCCCAGACCCCACTGGTGGGATTTTACTGGGTTGTTATTGTTGTTGTTGTTGTTTGCTGCCCTACACTCATATCCTTCCTAACTTTGAAACAGGCTACAATAGCAGAGAGAGCAAATGCATTCAAACAGCAATGTGAACTGGCTGAGACAATCAAGTTTAAGGAAATAGATTTGTATGGCTCAACCAACTATACTCTTGTTCCTTCTTTTTCGTTTTCTTTTTTGGTGGTTTCCTCAATCTGACCTTAATTTGCCTTTGGTGATAGTTCAATTTGATTGTTGCAAGTAGGGGTGGCAAACGGGCGGGTCGGATATGAGCAGGTCAAAAACGGGTAATTCAAAAAACGGATAAATTATCCGTACCGACCCGTATTTTAGACGGATAAAAAACGGGTTATCTGGCGGATAATATGGATATCCATATTATCCATGACTTCTTGAATATGATCACTTGTGGGAGAATTCCTAGTCTTCCAAACTTGAGGAATCCCCAATTTGAGGCTTTACAAATGTAAAAGTTAAGCACATTAGTTATCCATTGGTTATCCATTTGGTTAACCATTTTCTAAGTGGATAATATGGTTCTTATCCATATTCGACCCGTTTTTAAAAAGTTCATTATGCAACCCATTTTTTAATGGATAATATGGGTGTATAACTGTTTTCTTTTAACCATTTTGCCACCTCTAGTTGCAAGCTTTCCTTCAATGGTTTCTCATTTATAAAATGACCTGGTCTATGAGCCTTCTGCATTCTGGGGGTGTGGGAAGGATTAAATATGTGCATCATTGACTCTCTCCACCAACAAGATTATCTTCTGTGCTTGAGCCTGGATCTCAAGGTTCACCATTGACTGAATAGTAACTACTGCTCCTGTTCTGAATGGTATCTTAAATCTGATGATAAAACAAGGGTTCGTGCTGTTTTGCCGCTAGTATGGTCTAATAATCTAATCTGCTATTATTATCCAGCCATGCCTAGTATGACACATGGTTTGATGTTGCTGTAAAATACCGTCTAGGTCTTGTTCTACTGGAGAAGTTGCAATGGTTTTTTACCGGCAGCTAGATCTTTCAAAAGATGTAGTATGGGAATTTAGTGCATTTGATTATTTTATCAGTGTCCTGCTTGTTGTATATAAGTGAAGCTTAGTTGCTGATTTCACCTACATCTCAGCTCAATTTTATGACGGGGGTTTATTAGTCATCATTTTGGTCCCTTGGTATGTGTACTTTTACGTGGGTGTCTCTTATTTCTTCCCCTCCCGTCAACCTTAGCCTCTCTCCTTTTGTGAACAATAGCCATATAGGTACTTTTACTCCGCCAATGGTATATACTGTTACACACTGTTAGGACGATAAGAAGTATATATTGTGTACAACCCAAAATATAGATGAGACTTTAACCAAAGGCCTTTTAGTCTCAGGTGTCGAAGTGTAACTATTTGGCTCAAGAGTAAATGGTGCCAAGAGCATATTGACACTATATATGTGTACAGTCCAAGTCATTTAATGTAACAGAAAAGCACTAGCCATTTGGTTTAGTGAAAAGTGAAATTACTTTAAGAATTTGATTCACTGAAGAGCGAGCGTGTTACTTATGCAATTTCATTTAATGTAGCATCCTCATCTTGCCTTAAAAATATCTGACATCCTTCTTCTTGCATATAGAATATGCATCTCGTAGGTAGAAAAATGCCATTGTAAACACTGACTTCTTTTTGCATTTTTGGTATCCTGTTCATCTGCAAATTGAAGAGTCGAAACATGTATATGTTACTTTATCTAAGATGGGAAAATATGCATCCCATTAATAATCTTCATTGGTCATTATATGGAGCATTTCAGAGTCTCTATGCTGAAGCAAAACATGGCTCTACCTTTTATTGCAGAAATAAATACAGGCTGACACGATCTGATAAGTTGGCTGAGGCTGAGCGTGAGTATGAAATGGTCAGTGTGGTTTAACTTACTGTTTTGTATGGCTTTGGCTAGTCGTGAAACTCCACGTGTGATGACTGACATTGTCTTTCTGTGCAATACAGCTCAAGGCTGAAGGGGAAGAAACATCAAGAAGATTTGATACGATAGTGAGGCTTATGAACGAAGAGATCATCCGATTTCAAGAACAGAAGACATTGGATATGGGTCTTGCTTTCCATGAATTTGCTAAGGGACAGGCACGGTTAGCAAATGGCATAGCAGATGGATGGCGAAGTCTTCTTCCCAAGCTCGAAGCTTGCTCTTCATAATAGTTTCACAACAAAATGCGACAAACATCAGCACAATCTGCTCTCAACATGAGGGCATAAATGGAAATTGTTGCGTTGGGTTTGCGAAAGGGTCTTTGAGAATTGTTATTGTTGCTGCAGCTTGGTGGTTGTATGAATTTGGTTTAGATACTTGTGTAACTTGTACAGCAGCGAAGAGAAAATTGAAAATAGCTTAGAATTAATTTGGGTCAATGTGATAGGCGAAGTTCCAAACACTAAATAAACTTGTTTACTCCATAATTCTATTCTTCTTTCTCTTAATCCCAATTTCCAGTTTTCAATTTTGTTTGCAACAATTCCACAGTAACACATCTCTGGTAAATCATTTTTCAAAACATGTTTAAGTATGATTCCAATTTGGATTTCTCTACGATATATCAAACTGGAAAGCTTATTTTAGGGAGATTGATTTAGCTTCCTCAAGTAGGAAAGGGGATGCTACAATTATGATAATGATGGAATGAATTATTTGCTTCAGAGTAGGGAAATAAAGGAGGATTTAAGTTATATAAATTCATCTTGTGATATTTTTCATATCATCAGTCTAATTTAACCAATTATAGCAAATCATTAATCTATTATTCAGGTTAGGGAAATGACTTGCTATGTCTATGAAAAGTTATATATTATTGTAGGTTAACATAAAATAATCGGACAATGTAAAAAATTGATACAGGATAAGAGAACTTAAACTCGAATATTGAATTAATGACACGACATTTGTTGTAGACTGTGCAGTAAGAGATTTATATGTCAGTAAAAATGTAGAATATTTAGCACGAGAGAAATTAATATTTTTATGTATTATTTTTGAAATAATAGCCGTGTAAACAGTCTCTTGAAGAAATGTATGATAACGCTGCATACAATACGCCCTTGTGGTCCGAGTCTAGCCTTTTTCCCCGGTTAATCTCACTTGCTTGAAATTGAGCATAGCAGCAATTTCTTGTTATTCTGCTGGGGACTGTCCACCACTGATTTGCAAAATCCCCTTATCCTATCTCATCATTATGGTCACAAAATAACCACTTGTAACTGTACACAGAAGGGAAGGCAAGTAAGTAGCCATGTCTTCCTTAATAACCAGACAACTTTTCCACATAACAAGTAGTAATTCCCAAGTGCAAATTTGTCCTTCCAGGTCTATTCCTGTGTTCCTAACCAACAAGACCAACAACAGTAATAGATTCTTTAACATCAGTGAGTTTTCAGGTTGCCGGAATTTGACTGTTCCAGTGAAGGCAGCTGGTAGTATTTCACCTAAGAATCAAGATGATGAAGATGGGGTGTCCTTAGGAACCATGAAATTGCCTCTGGATATTGATATTGCAAGATTTGAAACTCTACTTTTTCAGGTGCTTTTGATTGTGAATTTGTTTCAAGATAGTTACTTTCTTCCAAAATCTGATGTGATTTATGTTTAAATTTCTTTACTTTTAATTGTGTACAAATTCCTTTGATTCCAATAAGTATTTTTAATCCATTTAACTAGAAGTGGTAAGCAGAGTATGCTGGTTCTTGAATCCCAAAGTGACCCTTATCTTTAGAAACATAGACAGACTAAGATAAGTGATTTGTTGTATTTATAGTTTATATATAGAAAACCTCAATGATAAGTGCCAGCGGATATGAAACTGTACTTTTTTTTTTTCTTTTTTTTTTTGTGTAACCATATATTATCGATTATCCTCATCTGACTAATCCAAATTCACGCCATGCCACGTTGGGCCATTAAAGGGGAAACGCTCTCTGCGAGGGGGTTTTCCATTCCTAAAGTTGAACCACAGACCTGTGGTTAAGGGTGGAGGCATAAATATGAAAAACGTTATTATCTAAAGGGTATTTAACCTCAACAATTAGTCAGAATATACATAACTTATGTCAATTATCAGATACTCTCTGTCCAACCCAAGGTGGGTTGCTCTGATGGTAAGCACCCCACCTCTCTACCCCAGCCGAGGGTCATTTGGAAACAGCCTCTCTACCCCAGGGTAGGGGTAAGGTCTGCGTACACACTACCCTACCCATACCCCATTAGGGATTATACTGGGTTGTTGTTGTTGTTGTCGTCTCTGTCCAACCCAAAGACATTCAAAGGGGTTCAAGAGAATGACTAGTGCAGAAACAATTTGCCTCCTTATTAGAGATTAGGTAAGGTTCTCAAAATTGGAACTCAACTAACTACGCAAGGTAGGAGCTAGAGGGTATCCTCAAGCAGAGGCAGTGAAAAACAGTAATTTCCTAGTTTACCCCTGACACGTGCGCGCTCTTCCTGTTGTGTCTGGTTTCCATATCATCAGCTCGAGACCTAGAAGAGAATTATTAAGAATTGAAAGGAAGTCGTAATAAAGTGAGCTTGTGCTTCATTTCCCCTTTAATTTGGCCACTGAATAAGGAACTTTATGTTGATCATAGCTATTCTAGGTGCCCCCTTTTGCATGCAAATTCTCTGCATAAATAACAACAACAAACTCAGTATAATCCCACAAGTGAGGTCTGGGGAGGGTAGTGTATACGAAGACCTTACCCTTAACTTGTGAAGATCTAGGCATTTTCCGATAGAAAGCAAAGATGTAGATTTAAGCACTAATCCTTGAACATTTTCTACTAGTATCTTTGTCAATAAAAGGAGACATAAATGCCTCCTCCTTATGTTAATGTTAAGGATGCTTTGTTTTGTGACTTTGCAGTGGGCTAACAGTCTTTGTCAAGGAGCTATGCTGCCACTTCCAGTGCCTCTAAAGGTAACTCTTCCTGATTCAGGATTTGAACTTTATGGGTTCGGAATTTTAGGCCAAAGCTATTGGGTTTAATAGCTTAACGGCATGCAGATCAGCCCCTCTCAGTAGGCTGTAAGTTAAACAAAAAATCCATAAGTTTAATTTGTTTGGCTCATAGCATCTAAGTTTTGTGTTACAAAAAGAAGAAAAAAGGCATTGAAGTTGCAATAAATGACGGATCAACCAAAATATAAAGAAGCAAACTTCAATTTTCTATATAACAAAATAGGCTCTACTTTCTCTTTTATGCCTTTTGACTTGTTTCATATTCGTCTCTCCCTCACACAAGGTAGAAGGTAAGGTCTGCGTACATTCTACCTTCCCCAGACCCCACTTGTGGGATTACACTGGGTATGTTGTTGTTGTCGACTTGTTTCATATTCATCATTTCATTTTCCCCTCATTTTAGACTAATACTTTTAATGACACAAACAACAAAGGGTCTTAATTCAGCAAAGTCTTTCTTATTGAAAATGAATACAATTTGCAGACTAAAAACTCAAACGATTCGTTTTAATGTTCATCAAGATGACTTACTAGTTAAACGTTTTGTGTACAGGTTGACAAAATTCCTCGCGGAGCCAGACTTGGTTTTATTACAGTTGAAGATGCACAAACTGAAGTTCTTGTATATATAGATTGTATGGTTTTTCCTGCTACGGATAACTCACCTCCAATATTTCGAGCCATAAGAAATGGACCGTCGAGAGATGAGGCGCCTCCGGGGGAGCCAAGAATCATGAGAAGTCTTTTAGGCGCTCTTCAGAAATCTGTTGAGATTGCTAGAGTTTGAAAGTTGGAACATTTCTTCTATTCCAATTGTTCTTTCTTTCAACACCCTTTTATGTATGAAAGCATTTCCTATTTTCTGTAATAGCTTCCCTATTAATCAATTTATCCGCGTACAGAAAACATTCCACATTCACGTAGGGTCCGGGAAGGACCGCACCCAAGGCAGTAGCGTAGCCACTGGTCAACTTGTTTACCCAAAAAACGGATAGAATTGAATTTGTACGTAGTTCTAAGGGTAGGTGGTATAACTTGACACAAATCGTAAGGGGAAATAGAAATATGGAGTGTTTGACTGTAGAGAATGAAAAATAAGCAAAGTTGAAAAGAGGATGATTTATGGATTAAACAAGATGAATCAAGCTAAAAAGGATAACTCTTTAATATAGGAGTGTATGATATCTCAGTTACAATGTATCATACACTCCTATATTGAAGAGTTACCCTTTTTAGCTTCATAGATTTATTCATCTTGTTTAATCCATAAATCATCCTCTTTTCAACTTTGTTTATTTTTCATTCTCTACAGTCAAACACTCGATATTTCTATTTCCCCTTACGATTTATGTCAAGTTATACCACATACCCTTAGAACTATGTACAAATTCAACTCTATCCGTTTTTCGGGTAAACACAACCGAATACCCTTCATCGAAAAATTATATTGTGTATTTAAAAATTAATATTGTGGATATAGGTCAAAATTTATTTTTTATGTGTATACTATTAAATTTTGAATATCCTTCGCGAAATTCCTGGCTTAGCTACTGCCCAAGGAGTGTGATATAGATAGTCTAACATAATGCAAGTATTAGTGACTGCTTCCACGACTCGAACCCTCGACCTATAGGCCACAAAGAGACAATTGAATCGTTGTTCCAAGACTCTCCTGATTAATCAATATACACGGCTTCTTCAAATTCAATAGAACTTCATTGAACTTGACTCTTAGTACAAGATAATGTGTGTATGTTCACGGTGTTTGCTTAAAAAATGTGAAGAAAAGTTTCAACCAAAATATATTTCAATTTCTTGCAAAAGACAGTTCTTACAAAAATTTGAAAAAGAAAAAATTTAAAACAAGTTTTTCAAAATTTTGAAACAAATGCCATTGTCTGATCCTGTTATTTTAGAAAATCCATATGAGTTACTCATATATTTTGTAAAGAGGGAGGGTAACCTCTTGGAGCAGTCAATTACAATGAACGCATAAGTGTTTTACCCATTGTTAGATGTTTTTTTGATATTCAATATTTGTATTAAATAATCCATTAAATAGGTATAAAAAGAGGAAGCTACACATTTGTTTACGGGGCTAAAAATATTTATATTCGCTAACAAATATACATATTGTTATAAAATAAAGACAGTAAAGTAGAGACAAGTATAGAGAGAAACTGATATATTATT
>AWOL01S0358075.1:0-25214 GCA_000715115.1 Nicotiana otophora | reverse complement strand
TGTTTGGGCATGTTGAGTTCTTAAGGAACTCGGGCCCAAGTCCATCATTGTTGTGTTTCTTGAAATTCGAAGTCAGTTGCCGCCGTCTCTATTACTGCCGGTCCTACCTCTTTGAGGCCCAAATACCAGAGTCCATTCTCTCCTTCAACTCTTTTATTATTTACTGCTTTATTGTCTAAGCCTCACTGCCTTGTCGCATTTTTGCTTCTTTCTTGTTGTTGTTTTATCTCACATGTATACAACAATTATATATTGGATTGAATGCTTTACTTTACATTTTAAGTCATATAAAATTTAGGCAAGCCTTAAGAACCTAGGATTAAAAGAAGTATTAGTTGGTAACTAATCTCCCATTCACTAATTATAAGTTATTTGTATCTTTAAACTGCTATGTTTTCGCTAACCTTTTCTTAAAAGATTTTGAAGCCAAAATCTTAGTAAGAGATGGCATATCCTCTTTCAAAAAAGGAAAATCTTATTTGAAACGCAAGTTTTATCTCCAAAAGGGAAAACCAGATTTGAAACGCAAGTTTCATCTTCAAAAGGGAAATCATATCATTCTAAAAAACTGATGTCGCCCAAAACGATTTTCAAATATTTTTTTTCTTCAAGACTAAAAACCAAGGTATATCTAAAACTTACGTTCATAGCACATTCATCTCATTAGAACAATATGCATCTCCATGCTTTAGGAACAAGTGTTTTAGTTTAGTTTTCCTTTTCGGATATTTTCTTAAATACAAACATCCTATATACTCTTTTAAAGCTCTTTTCAAGTATATATGTACTAACATTACTTTTCTCTATAAATTCATATCCTTTTAAATTACACCCTCCCTTTGTAAGAATTATGTCCTAACATACGGTAAGCCATATCCTTAGAGCAATAGTTAAGGCATAATATAAATAATTAATTCTAAATCTAGTCTAAGTCCTATGGAGCTACCTCAAGTAGATTTTAAGGGGTGCCTAACACCTTTCCCTTAGAAGAATAAGAACCCTAACCCACAATCTCACCGGTTAGCAGACTAATAAAGGATATGACTTAGTAATTAAATAGGTACCCTAGTATACATTTAAATATTAGGTGGCGACTCTCTTTCATCAACAACAGAGAAATCACAAGTTGAATCTTGATTTGACTAGTGCAAAATAGGGTGCAACATTAATCATACATTTTGAATCATTTAATTAAGCTCGTTTGCCTAAATTGTTACAATTTAGCTTAATTTGTATTGCAGTTATTAAGCTTCATAAGCTTGTCCAATTTTATTTGAGTTGTGTTGACAACTATAAGCTGAAGATAAGAGTGAAAGGATAGTAGGGAAATTTCAAATTAAGGGCACACAGTAGTTCCTTTCTACTGTTTAAGCATGCTAGAAATACAACTACTTTACCTTATGTCTAAACATGGTGAAAAGAAATTTGGTAAACAAATGTTAGTCCTTTTGCATTTTTGGTGAACAAAATCTGTCAGAAAGTAAGCTAAAATTGTGAGCTTTGTGAGTGACTCTTAGAGTGCAAAACCATTGAGAAAATAGAGAGACCATTTGGCTAATGTTTGAGTTTGTTAGTTATTAGTTTCAAACATCTTTGCTAGATTTTTTGGGTTGTTTGTAACACTAACTTGTTGTTGTTACATTGCTATTTTACTGACTCTGTTTGCTAAAATTCATTTTATTCTCCGCTAATATTTTCTTTTCTGCTGACCAAGTAATTTGCTCATCTATTGTACTACTTTTGAGTCAAGAGTGAATGGAAATGAAGTGATTCGAATCCCTTTAGTATATTTTGTACCTTGAAAGTATTTTATTTTGTGTATGATCTGGTTTCCTTAAGTATCAGGAATTTATAAGAGATAGTTGAACTCTTTTTTTAGTCAACGACCTGTTTAGATGATGTTTAGATTGTTGTTTGTTTCAAATTGGTATAGGTTTCATTCTGATGTATTAAAGGAGATATTACTCCTTTAAGAACTCACTGTTACTTTACTCTTGTACATTTCTAGTACTGGCCTTGATGATGTTCATATTGGTTTTATGTCCAATTCTTTTAGTTTATGGTTTAAGCATTATTGACGAGTTATTAGCCGGATATTAAGCTTGATCTTTAAGAGAGAAAGAAGAGAGTTTTATATGTTAGTGTCAATTTCATTTGGTTTGTGAGATTAGAGATATCTAGTTTAGTACAAAGTTTCAACATGATGTTTTATTCTTCTTCTGTGCATGTTTAGGTTCACATGCCTAATTAGATATTAGCCTTCAAAATATATGCCAAAAAGAGATACTGCTGAAGTAGAAGATGATTTAGCAATGAAATAGTTTGGTTACCATAGGCTATGGGAATAATAACTTGCCTATCGTGTAGTCCATTATAGTATTTGTTTAATTGTTCACTATGAAATTAAGCTTGAATATTTAATTGTTCCTTCTACAGCTTTTTCCTAACAATTAGTATTAATTTTTTGGGTTTAAATTAAGACTTTCTATAAGACAAGAATCTGTTGCAAGGATCATCTTGGTTCAAATTAATGAAATAGAATGTGGTTTAAGGTTAGGGAATGATAAGTGGCCCTTTAACCACCAGTTAATAAATTAAATAATGAGCCAACTACCTAATAATGAAATAAAATAGGCCAAAATAAAATGGGCCAAGCAGTCCACTTTTACCGTATCTTAATTTGCATAGAAACCATAAACTAGGCCCATTTCTTACTTGAAAAGTAATGTCTAAAAATAAAAATGCAAAAATAAGTAGTTTCTTCTATAATTTAATCATTTTTAATAAATTAATTAGTTTGCTAGACAATTTTAGGCGCGTCTTCAAATATTAACCATGTGTTCTTACACGATCCTTGGTTAATACCAAATAATAAAAGTGGTCATGAGTGCATTAACGCTCCTTGACTCGTCAATAATAAATGGTGTTTGACCATGTGTTCATACCCGTTCCTTGGTTAAACGCACATAACCAAGTAAAGACGTTGTGTTCTTACACGCTCCTAGGCCAAAATTGATAAAAATTCAATTAAAGCAGCAATAGACAATAGTAATTTAAGGTAAATAACACATTTTATCCAAAAAATATTTTAGCCCAAGTTTTAGTCAATAAAAGCGACCATGCTAGAACCACGGGATTAGGGGAATGCCTCACACCTTCTCCCTGGTCAATAAAATTCTTTACCCGATCTTCTATTTTTACGGACCAATAAAAATAGAGTCAAACCTTCCTTTAACTAGGGATTCAAATAAAAGATAACTTGAAACACCAATAAAATCAATTCCAAGTGGTGACTTTGTAAATAAAATAATTCTTATTCAAGTTTGTCACTTCAATTTGAAAAACTCTTTAATTCAAGACATGCATTATTTTGCGGGGGGAGGGGGTGGGGTGTGAAATGTGGTGTGACACATAATATTATCTTTGATGAAAAGAGTTGATAGGTTGAATGTTGGTAATGAATAATTTATAAATAATAGTTTTAGTGTGAAAATGAGATTGTAAAGGTTTTGAACTAAGGAAGGGTGACCTTGAAAATGAAGTAAAGGCCCATAAGGACCATGTGCTTAAGCTGACCATTAGAGAGACAACACTCAACCTAGAAGTTCATCAGTCCAAAGAAAGTTGTGACAAAGGTAAGGAAAGCTTAGTAAAGTCCCGGAGAAGCTTGAAAGAAACATAAAAGAAGTAAAAGATAGCTTGTATGCTGAAATAGAAAAGAATAGGGTGCTACAAGAAAATCTAGACAACGTTAACTTTAAACTAAGAGATAAGCAAGTGGCATAGATCCTCTAATGCCCTACACTAGTTAAATGAAAATTGTAGCATTAATAAGGAAGGAATTGGATACAGGAAGCATGTCCCAAGATCTAATCCAAAGTATTCAGGTATTCATGACTACAAGTTATGTAGTCACTATGGTAGAACAATTCATTATAGGGATAACTACTTTGCTCTAACTAATGCCCAATCTAAATGAGCTTTAAATCAGGCTATGCTTTTAAAAAGGGAATAAAAATATCAAGACTACAACTTCTGCTCAGTCAAGGTTTGTCAGGGCAACCAAAGTAGTTCAACCTATTATGTTGCCATTTTAGGCAAACGGGGATTTAATTCATCCCTTTTATCATAAGAAGGGGCATCTATTATGTGTCTACCTAAAAATGAGCACACATTCCTAATTATAGTGGAAGATGATCCACTATTGCGGCACAGAAGAGTTGGACATGCCAGTCTATCTCAGCTCCATAAGTTGGACTCTAAGGACTTGGTCCTTGGGCTTCCAAAGATAGAGTTTAAAGACAAAGAATATGATGCTTGTGCAAGAGGTAAGAATGTCAAATCTTCCTTTAAGTTCAAAAAAGTGGTAAGTACCTCAAGAACTTTGGAATTGTTACAAATAGATTTGTGTGTACCAATGAGAATCATGAGCAGAGGAGGAAAAGGTATGTACTAATTATTTTTGATGATTATTCTAGATATGTAAGAAGTGATGAGGGAGTATTCTTAGGTTACTTTCCGCATAGTAAAGCATACAAGAGTTTATAATAAAAGAACTATGCATGTTGAAAAGAATGTGTATGTTATATTTGATGAATCTAATAGTGTGAGTGAGAAAGATATACATGATGATGATCAGGATATTAGACTGATAAGGAGTGAAGACATTCAATTCCAAGGAGAGCCTGATGCACAACTTGGAGGAGAAGCTAAAAATCAATGTGTGGGGACAGGCAGCATAAAATATCTAAGACAGGGGGAACAATTGAGTCAGTTGATGTAACTGGTGTTTAAGAACCCACAGTCACTAATTCTTTGTTCAGTTCCTCTGTTGAACCATCACAATCTCTTGAACAAATAACTCGTAGCTAGTTTAGTTTAGACAATAGTTAATCATAAATTCTCGTGGGAAAGATACTTTCTTATCACAAACGTGAACTCTGATTTGATCCAGGTATTCAATCCCGCCGCCGAGATGCTCAGTTGACTTCTTAACCTTGATAGGAATATGGACAAGTTAAGGAAGGGCATGCTGGGCTTGTCTCTCATGAGATTGGGGTGAGGGAATCAGAAAGGATCTCAAAACCTGGGCGGGCGGGATTTTAGGCACACGGAAAAATGGAAGTGGGTGGAAGGTGCTTCTCAACTAGAGTTGGGAGTAGGGTCGCTATAGCGGCTAGGTGAGCCTTCCTACACGGCTAGACGCTCGGTTCTAGACAAAGTTGCAGGGGTTACCACCACGTTCTTTCCCGATAGACTTGAAGTTCTTCATTACTTGTCAGTCGCGTATACTTGCGTGTACGTTTGTCTCTAACACTTCCTATTGAGAACATCATAACTTAACGGGTTATCTCTGAAACATTTGGGTGCATTCACAACATTCCTATCACAAATTGAGCCTAAGAATACAAAAGAGGCTCTAAAGGATCTAGACTAGATAATTGCTATGCAAGAGGGATTGAACCAGTTCGAGAGATGCAAAGTGTGACAACTTGAACCAAAGCCTAAGGATAGAATAGCCATAGAAACCAAATGGGTATTCAAGAACAATCTAGATCAGCAAGGAAATATCATAAGGAACAAGGCCAGATTGGTTGTTCAAAGGTATAACCAGGAGGAAAAGACTGCTTATCATGAGACATTTGCCCATATAGCAAGAACGGAAGTGTAATGACCCGACCAGTTGTTTTGTATATTTGAGACCCATTTTCTCGTGTGAAGCTTTCCATATATGAATTTGTGATTTTATGACTTGCGGGGATGGTTGGTTTCATTTTGGGGAGGTTTTGGATTGATTTGGAATAATTGGTTCTTAGTTTGATAGCTTATGTTGGAAATATTGATTGATGTTTGACTTTTATGAAAATAACCCTGGAACGGTATTTTGATAGTTTCAATAGGTTCATATAGTGATTTTAGACTTAGGCGTATGCTCGAAATTGGATTCAAAGATTCTTATATTGAACTGGCTCTTTCTGTCGCAAGTTGGCAATTTGAAGGTTTAGAAATTTTTTGAGTTTGACCATGGTTTGACTTTATGGCTATCGGGTTCGGATTTTTATTTCGGAACTTGGAATAGGTATGTTTTGTCATTTTGGAACTTGTGTGCAAAGTTTGGTGTCATTCCGAGTTGATTTGGTAGGAATCAGATGCTTGGTTGTGATTTTAGCGAATCTTCAATTTCATTATAATTTCCATGTGTTTTGGTGTCCGATTCATGAATACGGATGTTGTCTTGGTGTTTTGAGTTCGTGAGCAAGTTTGCATGATATATTTAGACTTGGGTGGATGTTCCGTGTGGAGCCTCGGGTGCTCTGGTGATTTTCGGTCGTCTTTTGGACCATTTGGAATTTAGATTCAGGTTGCTAGTGTGTTGATGCTGCGGTTATCGCAATTGCGAGCACCAGTTTAAAATTGCAAATTGGGCAAGGGTGTGTCAGTATAAAAAATGCGATGCATTGATCGCATTTGTGAAGGTGGTACTGGGCTTGGGCAGGTCGTTTTTGCGAATGGAGCTTGCATCGCAATTGTGAAGCCCAGGTCGCAATTGCGACATCTCCTTGGGTGACAAGGTTTGCATTTGCAATTCTTGTGTCGCATTTACGAACCATAGGTCGTATTTGTGACTTCTGCCACTAAACAAAAGAATGGGATTTCGGGACTTTGTCTTATTTTATCACATTTGTTAGCCCTAGACTCGGTGAAAGGCGATATTAGGAGGATATCTTTATACAAAGCTATTGGGTATGTAATTTTGACTCAATTTTGATTATATAACATGGTTGTTTATAAATTTTAACATCTAAATCGTGAGATTTGAAGAGAAAATTTGGGGATTTTTGACTATGTTGTAAAAAATAAAAATTTGAGATTTGAGAGTCGAATTGGACTCGGATTTTAAAACCTAACACATATATAGACTCGTGGGGTCATGGGTAGTCGAGATCTACCCTTCGACTCGGGTTTTGACAGGGTAGGCCCGGGGTTGACTTTTGGGGAATTATATAACGATCTTAACTTTATTAATCAAAATTGATTTCTCTTGCATTGTTTGATATTATTAAGTCATTGTTTTGTTAGATTTGAGTCGAGCAGAGTTGAATTTTAAAGGAAAAGCATTTTCAGAGTATTGAATTGGCCTAAGTGAGGTAAGTATCTTGCCTAACTTTGTGTGAGAGAATTACCCCTTAGGATTTGGTCTAATTTGCATTATTTGTACTATAAGAAACGTGTATCTAAGGTGACGAGTGTGTATACCGGCGTATGTGTGTGGTAATTGATCGAAATAGACCTTAGGCTATTAATATGCCTTGAATTGGATTTGTTTGTCATATGAATCATGTTTTATTGTTGATTCACTCCCGTCACTCTTGTGCTATTGTTGTGATTCTTGTACATATTGTTGTTGAGTTGTGGGCTATATATTGTTGTGGCATTGGTATTGTTGTTTGGGCGATGTTGTGACATATGTACACGTGTGGTGCAGGTTGTATTGTGAATGAGATGTGCATGCGATGACATAAGGGTGGTATTGATGTGCATGTAGAGGCATAAGGGGGCTTATGTGCTTGTTGTAAGTAAGGGGAATACTTCATTGTAATGTGCACGCGATGAGATAAGGGGGCTTACGCGCGTGTAGCTATATAAGGGGAAATATTGCATGTGAATATCACGCGGCGTCATAAGGGTGACATGTGATTATGTTATGTGGTACTTCGGGATGATTCTTGATGTTATTCTTGTGTTGGAACAGGTTGATGATTTGAACATATCCTTGTCTTCCTTAAATGATTTCACTTTGTGATTCACGAGTTGTTGGTTAATATGTTGTATTACTGTATTCCCTATTTTGTGTTGATGTTTACTCTACTATGTTTTCTGTTGTCAATTTTATATTGATATTCTGCACATGTTATTTTTTTAGTGAGTGTCTTGACTTGAACCTCGGCACTACTCGACCGAAGTTAGTGTTGATACTTACTGGATACCGATCGTGGTGTACTCAAACTATGCTTCTGTATATTTTCTGCAGTTCCAGGTACCTCGAATCATGATGGTTGCAAGAGAGGCAAGTCATAGCTGTGAAGACTTCAAGGTATACATGCTGTTCCGCTCGCAGGCCGCAGAGTCACCTTCTATTATTTTTTTATTACTATTTATATATTCCAAACACTGATGTATACTTTGAGACTTATTACGTACTTCTTGTAGAGCTTACGACTCTGTATTACCAGATTTTGGGATGTATGACTGTTGAATTCACTTTACGGCTATGTTATGGCATTTTTCAGTTTTTATTTAACAGTTAAGTTGTTTTATTCTATTGATCTCATTATGTGATAGGCTTACCTAGTCTTATAGACTAGGTGACATCACGATCCTTAAGGTGGGATTTTTGGTCATGATAGTAAGCTATCAGAATACAAATAGCTTTTGCTCATTTTGGAGTTTACTTTATTCCATATGGATGTCAGGAGTACCTTCCTCTATGGATATCTAAAGAAGAAAATATTTGTCAAGCAAACGCCTGGTTTTGAAAGGGAAGAGTTTCCTAAACATGTCTTTAAACTAGAAAAGGCTTTGTATAGCTTGAAACAGGCTCCTAGAACCTAGTATGAGAGGCTTTTAGAATTTCTACTGAACAATGGCTTTTAAAGAGGAAGGGTGGATGATACAATGTTCTTGAAGTCAAAAGGTAACAATATTTTGATTGTGTAGGTGTATATGGATGATATTATCTTTGGAGCTACAAATGACAATGTACAAGGAGTTTGCTATACTGATAGGGAGGGAGTTTTAAATAAGCATGATGGGTAAGCTCAATTTATTTTTGATTTTACAAATCAAGCAAACCACAAGTGGAACAATGATCTGTCAACAAAAATAGATTAAAGAACTGCTGAAAAAGTACTAGAATCATCTAAGTCAAATGATATTCATATTGCCACAACCACAGGTCACGACCGAAAATCCCACCAACAGTCGTGATGGCACCTAAATTCATCGCTAGATAAGTCAATATCCATCATAGATCAAACCAAACATATCAAAATGTAATATAATTGAGATAGCTTAATTGAGCGGGACAAATCTTTCAACAACATAACATATAAAAATACTACAACAACAAAACCCCCAAAACTAGTAGTAAGAAGTTATGAGCTCTAAAAAAGATATAACAGAATCTCTTACTAATACAAATATTGTCTAAAATATAAACAACAATATGATAAATAAAGAATGGGGCTCGAAAAGTCTGCAGATGACATGCAACACTACCTCAAGTCTCCGGTGTCAGCTACTGGGCACCCTCCTAATGTCCACTACTACCAATGCCCGAATTTGCACAAACATATGTAGAAGTATAGTATAATTACGGGACAACGTGTAGTTAGCAATGTAACTATCTGACCGAACGTTTTGTGTATTTGAGCCACATTTCCCTTTTTGAAGCTATCCGTATGTATATTTTTGGTTATGTGGCTTGCGGGGATGATTGATTGGATTTCAGGGAGGTTTTGGATTGATTTGGAACTGGTTCTTAGTTTGGAAGATTAGTTTGAAAGTGTTGATCGAGTTTTGACTTTTATAAAAACGACATTAGAATGGTATTTTGATTCTCTCAATAGGTTCGTATGGTAATTTTGGATTTAGGCGTATGCCCGGAATTGAATTCAGAGGTTTCTAGGATGCCTTTATGGCTATCGGGTTCATATTTTTGTTTAGGGACTTGGAATACGTCTGTTTTGTCATTTGGAACTTCTGTGCAAAGTTTGGGGTCATTCTGAATTAGTTTGGTAGGAATCTGATTCTTGGTTGTGATTTTAGAAGTTGTTGAGTTTCATTGTGAATTCTATGCATTTTGGTATTCGATTCATGGTTTCAGATGTTATTTTAGTATTTTGAGATCGCGAGCAAGTTTCTATGATATTTCTAGACTTGTGTGGATGTTTGATGTGGAGCCTCGGGGGATCAGCTGAGTTTCGAACGTGTTTTGGGATGTTTTGGAATGTTTCAGTGATAGTGGTGTGCTGGCAGTTCTCGCAAATGCGAACACCAGTTCGCATTTGCGATTATCGCATTTACAAAGAACCAATGGAAATTGCAGAGTGGGCAGGGGGTGTCAGGCATCGCAATTGTGATGCCTTGATCGCAATTGCGAAAGGGGAAGCAGGGTTGGCTGATCACATTTGCGATCTTCATGTCGCATTTGCGACTTTGCGATGGGGCAGGGGGCTTCGCATTTGCGAAGACATTGGTTACAATTGTGACTTCTAATTTGTTTGGTAGGCTACGTATTTGCGATCCAAGGGTCTCATTTACGATAGTCACATTTGCGAACCCAAGGTCGCAAATACAACATTTACAACTAGGTTAATAAGTGAGATTTCGGGACTTAGACTCATTATTTCATATTTTGAGATTGGGAGCTCGGTTTGAGGCAATATTTGAGGTATTTTTCACCCACTTGGATTGGGTAGGTATTTATTTTATTTAGCATTTAATTAATGAATCCATGAATGAAAATTGGGGGATTTGACAAAACTTTTTTAAAAATGAAAATTTGAGATTTGAGAATTGAATTGGACTCGGATTTTAAAACGAATTATATATTTTGACTCGTGAGATTATGGGTACTAGAGATCTATCCCTCAACACGAGTTTTGACCGGGGAAGCGTAAGGTTGACTTTTGTTGATATTTTGAGAATTGTACAAAGATCTCAACTTTAATAATTAAAATTGATTTCTCTTGCATTATTTGATATTATTAAGTCATTGTTGGAATAGATTTGAGTCGTGCAGAGGTGAATTTTAAAGGAAAAGCATTTTTATAGTATTGATTGGGGCCATTTGAGGTAAGTATCATGTCTAACCTTGTGTGGGGGGATTACTCCTTAGGATTTGATCTAAATTGTATATTTGTGTTATATGAAGCGACGCGTACCGAGGTGACGAGTGTGTACATGGGCGTATGTGAGGTTCATGATCAGATTAGACCTTAGACTATAAATATGCCTTAAATTTGAGTTGTTTGCAATATGAAACATGCTTTATTGTTGAATACTCCCCGCACTCTATGTTATTATCACGTTATTATGCACCTTGTTGTTGAGTCGTGGGCTTTATCTTGATGTGACTTTGGGTATTATTGTTTTGTTATACTTTGGAACATTTGAACTTGGTGTGCAGGTTGATTGTTATAGTGTGGAGTATAAGGGTGGCGAGATATATATGCAGCGACATAAGGGAGGTATTTCATTGTGATGTGCATGCAGTGAGATAAGGGTAGCTATTTATGTGCACGCGGCGACATAAGGGAGGCATTCAATTAATTATGTGCATGCGGTGACATAAGGGTGGCTTTGTTGGGGATGTTATGTGGCATTTCGGGGTGTTCCTTTATGTTGTTCTTGTGTTGGAACGGGGTTGATGTTATGATCATACACTTGTTTTCTAAATGCTTCCTTCTTGTGTTTTATGAAATGTTTTGTTGATTTTGATATGCTACCCCATGCCCTACCTCTATTTGGTATTTCGTTGGAAAAGATGTGTTATTCTACATTGAGATGTTGTTACATGCTTTACGAGGTTGTTGATATTTGTTTTGTCATGCATCTTGTTGTCAGTTTTCTTTGATATCTTTCACAGGTTATTTGACTAGTAAGTGTCTTGACTTGAACCTCGTCACTACTCCACCGAGGTTAGCCTTGGTACTTATTGGGTACCGATTGTGGTATATTCATACTATGCTTTTACACATTCTTTATGTAGATCCAGGTACTTTGGGTTGAGATTATTGTTAGAATTGCAGGCGAGAGCTGGTTGGAGACTTCAAGGTATCCCTGTTATTCCGCTTGCAGGCCTCGGAGTCACCATGTTTCACATTTCTTTTCTACTGTTTATGTCTTTCAAACAGAATGTACGCTTTGAGACTTGTTATGTATTTCTTGTAGAGCTTATGACTCATTATACCGGGTTTTGGAAAGTTACTTATTGTATCCATGTTTGGTAGGTTTATCATGTTACGCAGTTTTTCTTGAATTTAAAGTTATTGTATTCTATTGATATTTTTATGTGATAGTCTTACCTAGTCTCAAAGACTAGGTGTCATCATGACCCCTATAGTGGGATTTTGGGTCGTGACAAGTTGGTATCAGAGCTCTAGGTTAATATGTTTTATGAGTCATAAGCAAATTTAGTAGAGTCTTGCGGATCGGTACAGAGACATCTCTACTTATCTTCGAGAGGTTGCAGAACTATTAGGAAATTTATACTTCTTTCATTCTTTTTCGTGCGGATTTAATGATTTTGGAGTTTGTGCCTTGTTCTTTCTATTCTCTCATAGATTGTGAGGACACGAGCTTCAGTTACGGATGATGATGCCCTAAGGATCGATGTTGCTAGAGGCGGGGCACGTGCCACAGTGAGGTGTCGTGCTAGGGCCACGAGTGAGGAGCCACTTGTAGCTCCAGTTGGGGAGCAAGCACCCGAGGTGCCTGTTGTGACCCCTGCACTTCAGGAGACTTTGGTGCTCTTTCTGAGCATGTTTGAGCCCAGGACAGGTTGATCCTGGTTGCACTAGCTACTTTTCAGGCTGGGGGGGGAGCTCAGACTCCTGCCGCCAAGAGTCTAGAGCAGCGGGCTCATGTTGATTAGGCTTCGAGTATTATACTAGTGAAGCCCGTGGTTGCGGTCCAGTCCGAGGTCGGGCCAGTTGCGTCGGTTGAGGAGCATAAGAGGTTATAGATGTTCCAAAAGTATCATCCTCCTCACTTTAGTGGCAAGGATTCTGAAGATGCACAGGGTTTCTGAGACCAGTGTCACTGTATTTTGTGTGTTATGGGCATAATGGAGTTGAGCGGGGTCGACCTTACTACTTTCGAACTAACGAGGCCGGCATATAAGTGGGGCAGACTTATGAGGTGAGTAGGCTAGCTAGCGCAACTCTAGTTACTTGATCCCAGTTCACTAATCTCTTCTTGAGGAAGTTCATTCCACAGACTCATAGGGACGAGTTGCATACTGAGTTCGAGCTATTACGCCAAGGGAGTATGACCGTGTTCTAGTATGCTATGAGGTTTACAAAGCTTTCTTGTCATGCACCTGCTTTGGTTTCCACTATTAGAGAGAGAGTCCGTAGATTTATTGAGGGACTCGACTATAGCCTCATATTTGGGATGGCACAGAAGTTGGAGACTGAAACTCCATTCCACTAGGTGGTGGAGATCTCTAGGAGGTTGGAGCGCATTAGTGGAAAGGGAGATGGGATAGGGAGGCCAAGAGGCCTCGAGGTCTTGGTCAATTCAGCGATTCCCACTCTTCAGCTACAGCTTGTCATGGAAGAGGATTTATCAATCGACCAGTTCAGTCTGCACTTCAGGTTGCTCGTAATGCTCCTACTAGTCAGGGACCTCAGGGTACCAATAGTGGATAGCCATCTCTTAGTGCACCTTCTGCACGTGATTCCTACAGCGGTTATTCTAGCCGTGAGGTATAGAATTATACCAACAGACACGCCCGAAGAGGGGTTGTTTTGAGTGTTGTGATACTAGGCACGTTGTGAGAGATTGTCCCAGACTTAGGAGAGTGGACCTCAGCAGGGTACTCAGGCTATGGTTTTCGCTCTAGTTGCTAGACCACTTGCACAGCCAGCTAGGGGTGAAGGATAGGTGGGTAGATGACGTCCTAGAGGGGGAGTTCAGGCCCATTGTTATGCTTTCCCTAGTATGACTGAGGTAGTTTCATCAGATGTTGTCATTACAGGTATTGTTACGGTCTGTCATAGAGATGTATCAGTTTTATATTATCTGGGTTTTATTACTCGTATGTGTCATCATATTTTGCTTCATATTCGGATTTGTCTCGTGATTCTTTCAATACTCCTATTTATGTGTCCGTTTGGGATTCTATTACGGTAGACTGTGTCTATCGTTCTTGTTTGGTCACTATTGGGGGCTATGGGACTAGGGTTGGCCTTCTGTTACTTAATAAGGTAGATTTTGATGTTATTTTAGGCATGGATTGGTTGACACCATATAACGCTAAGACTGTGATGTTAGTCATGCCGGGGTTGCCGAGGATAAATTGGAGAGGTTCACTGGGTCATGTTCCTAGTAGAATGGTGTCTTTTCTGAAGGCCCAACGGATGGTAGAGAAGGGGTGCTTAGCGTACTTAGCCTTTGTGAGGGATGTTAGTATTGATACTCCTACTGTTGAGTAAGTCCCAATAGTGAGGGAGTTCTCAGATGTGTTTCCTGCAGACCTGCCTGGGCATACCACCTGACAAGGATAATGATTTTGGTATTGATCTAGTGTCGGGCACTTAGCCCATCTCTATTCCACCATATCGCATGGCACTAGTGGAGTTAAAACAATTTAGGGAATAGCTTCAGGACTTGCTTGATAAAGGTTTCATCAGACCGAGCATTTCACCTTAGGATGCTCCAATACTATTTGTGAAGAAGAAGGATGGTTCCATGAGAATGTGCATTGACTACAGGCAATTGAACAAGTTTACTATCAAGATCAAGTACCCACTACCGCGTACTGATGATTTATTTGATCAGCTTCAGGGTGCTAGGGTAATCTCGAAGATTGACTTCTGATTGATGATCTGTTGAAGCTCCGGGCTTTACGTATTCCAAAGACAGCTTTCAGGACCCGTTATGGTCATTATGAGTTCTTGGTAATGTCTTTTAGGCTAACCGATGCCCCAGTAGTGTTCATGCACTTGATGACACGTGTTTTAATTGTATTTGGATTCCTTCATCATTCTGTTATTGATGATATACTGGTGTATTCTCGCAGCCGGGGGGGGCATGAGAAGCACTCGAGGATCGTGCTCCAGTCTTTGAGCGAGAAGCAGCTATATGCTAAATTCTCTAAGTGCGAGTTTTGGTTAGACTCGATGGCATATTTAGGTCACGTGGTGTCCAGTGATGGGATTAAGGTAGATTGGAAAAAGATTAAGACAGTTCAGAGTTGGCCCCGACCTTCTACCGCTTCTGAGATCCGAATTTTTCTAGGTTTGTATAGGTATTATTGCTGCTTCGTGGAGGGTTTCTCATCCATTGCAGCCCTTTTGACTAGATTGACTTAGAAGGGTGCCCCATTTAGGTGGTCGGACGAGTGTGAGGAGAGCGTTCAAAAGTTCAAGACTGCCTTGACTACAGCTCCAGTTCTGATTTTGCCTTCAATATTGGGTTCATATATACTATATTATGATGCTTCACGGGTTGGCATCGGGTGTGTGTTGATGCAGAAGGGTAGAGTGAGAAGAACTACCTAGTGCACAATTTAGAGTTAGCAGCCATTATTCTCGGGCTTAAGATTTGGAGGCACTATATTTACGGCGTTCTTATGAAGTGTTCACAAATCACATGAGTCTTCAGCACCTATTCAAACAAAAGGACTTGAACTTGAGGCAACGGAGATGGTTAGAGCTACTAAAGGACTATGATATCACCATTATTTATCATCCCGGGAAGGCCAACGCTTTGAGTAGGAAGGCTAAGAGCATGGGGAGTCTTGCTTTTATTCCAGTTGGGGAGAGACTGTTAGCTTTGGATGTTCAGGCTTTGGACAACAGGTTCGTGAGGTTGGATGTTTCGGAGCCTAGCAGGGTTCTTGCTTTCATTATATCACGGTCGTCTTTGTTTGAGCGCATCAAGGTGCGTTAGTGTGATGATCCCACTTGCTTGTCCTTAAGGACACGGTGCAGCACGATGATGCTAAGGAGGTGACTATTGGTGATGTAGGGGTACTAAGGCTTCAAGGCCAGATTTTTGTGCCTAATATGGATGGGTTGCGAGAGCTAATTCTTGAGGAGGACCATAGTTCACGGTATTCCATTCATCCGGGCGCCGCGAAGATGTCCCATGATTTAAAGCGGCACTACTGGTGGAGAAGAATAAAGAAAGATATTGTTGAGTATTGGCACGGTGTTTGAACTGTCAGCAGGTTAAGTATGAGCATCAGAGACCTGGCGGTTTGCTTCAGAGGCTAGACATTCCGGAGTGAAGTAGGAGCGTATCACTATAGATCTTATGGTTGGGCTACCATGGACCTTGAGGAGATTCGACATTGTGTGGGTCACTGTGGATAGACTGACCAAGTCTACACACTTCATTCTAGTTATGAGTACCTACTCTTTGGAACAGATAACTCGGATTTATCTTCGTGAGATTGTTCGCTTTCATGGCGTGCCAGTGTCTATTATCTTTGATCGAGGCACATAGTTCACATTGCATTTTTGGAACACCGTGCAGCGTGGTTGTGCACACAACTCATGCTGAGTACAACATTTCATCCACACATGGACGGGCAAGTCGAGCGCACTATTCAAATTTTAGACATGTTACGAGCCTTTGTCATTGATTTTGGGGGTTAGTGGTATCAGTTTCTACCGCTAGGAGAGTTTGCCTACAACAACAGCTATCAGTTAAGTATCTAGATAGCTCCGTATGAGGCCTTATATGGGAGGCGATGTCTTTCTCCGGTTGGATGTCTTGAGCCTGGGGAGGCTAGGTTGTTAGGAACGGATCAGGCTCGGGATGCTTTAGAGAAGGTAAATTTTATTCAGGAGCGGCTCTGTACAGCGTAGTCCACGTAAAAGAGTTATGATGATAGGAAGGATCGTGATGTGGCATTCATGGTGGGTGAGAGGGTTCTACTCAGAGTTTCGCCCATGAAGGGTGTAATGAGGTTCAGGAAGAAGGGAAAGTTGAGCCCTCAGTTTATTGGTCCTTTTATGGTTCTAGAGAGAGTTGGTGAGGTAGCCTACAAACTTGCTTTGCCACCCAGCGTATCCGGAGTTCACCCGGTTTTCCATGTTTTCATGCTCCGGAAGTACTATGGGGATCCGTCACATGTGTTAGATTTTAGCTTGGTGCAGTTGGACAAGGATTTGGCTTATGTTAAGGAGTCGGTAGCCATTTTGGACAGACGGGTTTGAAAGTTGAGGTCGGAAAACATTGAATCGTTGAAGGTTCAATGGAGATGTCCATCGGTCGAGGAGTCGACTTGGGAGACCGAGCATGATATGCGAAGCCGATCATCATATTTTTGTCACTTCAGGTATGTCTCTATACTCATTCGAGGATGCACGTTTCTTTAAAAGGGGGAGAATATAATGACCCGACCGGTCATTTTATATATTTGAGCTCCGTTTTAATTTTTGGAGCTTCCCGTACGTGTATTTGTGGTTATGTGACTTGCGGGGATGATTAGTTGGGTTTCAGGGAGGTTTTGGATTGATATGGGGCACTTGATTCTTAGTTTGGAACCTTAGGTTGGAAGTGTTGACCGAGGTTGGACTTTTGTGAAAAGGGCCTCGGAATGGTGTTCTGATAGTCCCAATAGATTCGTATGGTAATTTTGGACTTAGGCATATGCCCGGAATTAAATTCGTAGATTCCTAGGATGCTTTGGCTTTTTTTGCTGAAAGTTGGCAATTTAAAGATTTAGAAATTTTCTAAGTTTGACCATGGGTTAGCTTGGTTGATATCGGGTTCCTATTTTGGTTTCGAAATTTGAAATAGGTCCGTTTTGTTATTTGAAACTTGTGTGCAAAGTTTGGTATCATTCCAAATTGGTTTGGTATGAATCGGGCTCTTGGTTATGATTTTAGAAGTTCTTAAACTTCATTGTGATTTTTATGCGTTTTGGTATTCGATTTGTGGTTCCAGATGTTACTTTAATGTTTTGAGCTCATAAGCAAGTTTGTATGATGTTTCTAGACTTGTGTGGATATTTGGTGCGGAGCCCCGGGGCTCGGATGAGTTTCGGACGTGTTTCGGGATGTTCTGGACTGTTTCAGTGTTACTGGTGTGCTGGTGTACTGGTGCTGCAGTTCTCGCAAATGCGAGCACTAGTTCGCATTTGCGATTATCCCATTTGTGAAGAACCAATTGCAATTGCATAGTGGGAAGGGGGTTTCAAGCATCGCAATTGCGACACCTCGACCGCAATTGCGAAGGGGAAGCTAGGCTAGTCTAATCGCATTTGCGATCTTCATGTCACATTTTTGACTTTGTGATTGGGCAGGGGGTTTCGCATTTGCGAAGCCATAGGTAGCAATTGTTACTTCTGTGTTGTTTGGCAGGCTCCGCATTTGCGTGCAAAGGGTCGCATTTGCGAACCCAAGGTCGCAAATGCGACATTTGCAGCTGGGTTAATAAGTGAATTTGGGGACTTAGACTCATTATTTTATATTTTGAGATTAGGAGCTCGATTTGAGGTAATTTTTAGGCATTTTTCACCCACTTGGATTGGGTAAGTATCTTTTACTCGGATTTAATTATTTTTCATTAATCTCGTCTTTGATGAATCCATGAATGAAAATTGGGTTTTTGACAAAACTTTTCTAAAAATAAAAATTTAAGATTTGAGTGTCAAATTGGGCTTGAATTTGAAAATAAATCACATATTTAGAATCATGGGGTTATGGGTAGTCGAGATCTACTCCTCGACTCGAGTTTTGACCGGGTGGGCCTGAAGTTGACTTTTGTTGACTTTTTGAGAATTGTGTAAAGATTTCAATTTTAATAATCGAAATTGATTTCTCTTGAATTGTTTGATATTATTAAGTCATTTTTGGGCTACATTTGAGCTGTGCGGAGACGAATTTTAAAGGAAAAGTATTTTTCGAGTATTGATTAGGGCTATTTGAGGTAAGTACCTTGTCTAACCTTGTGCGGGAGAATTACCCCTTCGGATTTGGTCTAAATTGAATATTTGTGTTATGTGAAGCGACGTGTACCGAGGTGACGAGTGTGTACACAGGCATATGTGACGTTCATGATCGGATTAGACCTTAAGCTATTAATAGGCCTTGAATTGGGGTTGTTAGCTATATGAAACATTCTTTATTATTGAATACTTCCCGCACTTGTGCACCTTGTTGTTGAGCAGTGGGCTGTATCTTGATGTGACTTTGGGTATTGTTGTTTTATTATATTGTGGCACATGTGAACTTGATGTGTGAGTTGATTGATATATTGTGGAGTATAAGGGTAGCGAGATGCGCATGCGGCGACATAAGGGAGGCATTTCATTGTGATGTTCATGCGGCGAGATAAGGGTGGCTATTTATGTGTATGTGGCGACATAGCGGAGACATTCCATTGATTATGTGTATGCAGAGACATAAGGATGGCTTTGTTGGGGATGTTATGTGGCATTTCGGGGTGTTCCTTGTTATTGTTCTTGTGTTGGACGAGGTTGATGTTGTGATCATACACTTGTTTTCTAAATGCTTTCGTCTTGTATTTTACGAAATGTTTTGTTGATTCTGATATGCTACCTCATGCCCCACCCGTATTTAGTATTTTGTTTGGAAAGATGGGTTATTCTACATTGAGCCGTTGGTATACGCTTTACGATGTTGTTGATATTTGTTCTGTTATGCATCTTGTTGGCAGTTTTCTTTAATATCTTGCACAGATTATTTGACTTGTGATTATCTTGACTTGAACCTCGTCACTACTCCATCGAGGTTAGTCTTGGTACTTACTGGATACCGACTGTGGTGTATTCATACTACGCTTCTACATATTCTTTGTGCAGATCCAGGTACTTCGGATCGAGCTGATTGTTAGGATTGCGTGCCATAGCTGGTTGGAGACTTCAAGGTATCCCTGTTGTTCCGCTCGCAGGTCTCGGAGTCACCCTCTTTCATATTTATTTCTACTGTTTATGTCTTCAAACTGTGATATATGCTTTGAGACTTGTTATGTATTCCTTGTCGAGCTTATGACTCAGTATTATCGAATTTTGAAAAGTTACTTATTGTATCCACGTGTGGTAGGTTTTATCATATTACGAGTTTTGTTGAATTTAAAGTTGTTATATTCTGTTAATATTGTTATGTAATAGGCTTACCTATAGAGACTAGGTGTCATCATGACCACTATGGTGGGATTTTGGATCGTGACAAGTATCAAGACTAGCCTCAGTGAAGTAGTGACGAGGTTTAAGTCATGAGATATCTACTAATCAAATAAATATATACAATTATACACAACAAGACTATGAAAGGAGATTAGAAGATATAAATAGTTTCGACATTGTCAATGTTCAAAATATAAACTATTACGTTATATACATTTATTTCTTTTTCTTGTTCGTGATGATAGCCAAATCAAAATTTTCACTTTGAGTTTCGGATCTCAGCATCCGATAATCCACCACTTTTCTTTTACCATTCTTCTTTCTAGCTTTATTTTTTTTTAAATTCGTTGTTTTTATCTTAAATGAATAATTTGTTGTTTAGAAAGCAAATTTTTTGTTAGCGTACAAATTTTATAAAATAAATTTAAGGGCCTCTCAATATGATTTCGCATTAGGCCACGTGATCCATTGAGCCGCCCCGAAAAGCATATACACATCTGACCTGGATAACAGCCGTTAGGCTGGGCCATTAATCTAGACATGTATAGTGCATGTCTGGCATGCATCAGAGGTGGAATCATTTTTATTTTTATTTTTGCATAGTATTTTAGTTTATTTTAGAGATTTTACACGTTATTTTAGTTCTAGACACTATTTTTTACTGAGTAAGTTGTTTAGGTCCCTATCTATGATAACGTGAGGAATCTATATTAGCTTGCTTCACCCAATTATAGGGGCGCTATTAAATACACACGACTTGGAATTGATTGACAGTATGTGCATTCATGGTCACTAGGAGGTTTTGTTCTGTGGAAGCATGTACTAGATCTTTAAGAAGCATGATTTTTGTACGTACAAAGGAAGGCATACCTTCGAAATGCTTTTTTTTTTTAATGGTTCTTATTTTTAATAGTTTTGTGACCATGACTAATTCAAATTCGAGTCTGAAATTCACTTTTGGGGAAAAAACGCTCCTTACTATAGCGCTAGGGCTCGAAATGCAATAAACTCAAGTCTGCGCTGTAATCTTTTCCTATTCTACCTTCATACATTAGCCAATAGCTATTTCCAAATTAAAAAGAAAATAAAATCTCTCATCTATGTACTCTATATTCTATATTCAAACTTTTGGCTGCAAAAAAGATTAGCAAAATTTGTGAAGTACTTACTAACCGAATAAAAGTAATTGACCTGTATGTTCCTCGAAACTAATTAGCTTCACCAAATAAAATGTCATGGTATATTAGGGCAACAAGAAAGCACAAAATACATTATCAAGAATGGCCTACATTTGAAAAAGAAGAAACTGCAAATATAAAATTTTAGACTACCGCATATATAGAAATAATCAGAGGTTTCAATTTATCACAATGTCGCAAAAAACTGAATGTTTACTTGTTTTCCCATCTCACGAATTTTTCTTCTTTTTTCTTTCTGCTTTTGTGTATGGGTAAAATCGGGGATGAAGCTACCCCCGATTTCCCGATAAAGAAATGAGAAGACAGCACGATCCGATATGATCTCGGGTAAAGCCAAGGGCTTTCATAGATCAGACTCCGGGGAGGATGAATGATGCGCCAAGAACCGGACGCGGCCAAATATGGGAAGAATCAAGTTCGAGCAAAATAAAGAATCAAGATTAAAAGAAAAACGGTTGGAAAGAACAAACGAGGGACCGAAATACCTGCCATTGACCGGATATTACGGTACAAATCTCGCCCGGTATAAACGGCATATCACGGTTTACCAGAAGAAAAAGATTTTTACTTTATTTAGACTTGTACTAGGATTGAAACTCTCCTACTATATAAAGGAAAAAACCTTTTTATTTTGAAGACCGATATTGGCACGCATATCAAAGCAATAAAGTCAATATTTATTCTCTAATTGTTGTTCAAAGTGTTCTTTAGCTGCTTATTTGTTTAGTTGCAACCGAGCCCGTTTCGAGGGCTTAATCGGAACAAACTTGTGGTGTGCATCATAAAGTCAGGCTTAATCATCCATCGAGTTTGGTTTGGTCGTTTTGTTTTTCTTCTGTTCAATTATTTGTTGTTCTTAGATCATTCGTGTTAAATTAATCACATATCCTTTAAACCGCGTATAAATTCAATTGTTACTCATTTTAAGGGTAAACAATTTGGCACCCACCGTGGGACAAAGGATAATAGTGGTGATTTAATATCAATCTCCATAACACACCCTATTTTACACTTGCTCTTTGCAGTTTGATTTCAGGTCTATTTAAAATGTCAAATTCTCAGTCTGCTCACTTGAACGTTTACGCCAAGCCAGGCTACCACGGTGAAAACAATAATGTGGTACCAAGCAATGACGTATCTCTTGTTGATCCTAATGGTGTCCCAATCGCTGACCCAGTCGGTGCCAACTCACAAGTTGCCATCAATATCAACCTGTCAACTGATCCCGAAAATAGCATTCGCGGAGCACCCGGTTGTCAGCTCGATAAGCTACCGAGGGAGAAGGTGATGGAGTAAGCTTACGATTTATATTTGAAATGCTACAAGCTCAGCAAGTTGCAATAGCACAGCTACAGAGTCAAAATAACGCACAGAACATGGCCAAACCCGAGCGGGTTAGGGAAACGTTCGGAGCAATGAATGGATTGTTGCAAAACCAGATGAGTTCGGGCCCAGAGAGACTTTCGAGGTGATGAAAATGCTCGAACCACTAACGAAATGGGTGGATTCTGGCAAAAAGAAGATAGAGGCAAATGACAAGAAGGTGGAGACTTATAATTCAAGGGTAGATCAGATCCCAGGAGTGCCTCCAATATTGAAAGGACCGGATTCCAAAAAGTTCATTAGAAACCTTTTTCCTCGAGCATGGCACCAAAGCCAATTTCAAAGACGATCTGAATGCCCGATATTCCCAAGTATAACTGGACCACAGATCCATATGAGCATGTAACCTCCTACGCGTGCGCAATAAAAGGCAATGACCTAGAAGGCGATGAGATCGAATTGTTGTTGCTGAAGAAATTTGGGAAAACCTTGTCCAAAGGAGCAATGATATGGTACCATAACTTACCTCCAAATTCTATTGATTCATTTGCTATGCTTGCAGATGCCTTCGTTAAAGCCCATGTTAGCGCTATCAAGGTCGAGATGAGGAAATCGGACCTCTTCAAAGTCAAGCAAAGGGATAACGAGATGCTTAGGGAGTTCGTGTCGAGGTTCCAGATGGAACGGATTGACGTGTCCCCGATTGCAGATGATTGGGCCATTCAGGCGTTTACTCAAGGGCTCAACCCCCGAATTTTCATTGCTTCTCAATAATTAAAGCAAAACTTGGTGGAGTACCCGGTGGTCACTTGGGTCAATGTTCATAACAGGTACCAGTCAAAGATCAGAGTCGAGGACGACCAGCTGGGGGCCCTCTCGAGGTCTGTTTACCCCAATAGATTGAAGGAAGGTCTAAAAGAATTATGAATCAGGAGCCAAGGCCGACCAGAGATCAGTATCATCCATACAGCTCGGATAGAAGGGGAAATGTACCCGGTCGCCACACGACCAAGAACAACAGGAGAAGCGACCAAGGTTCTAGTAACTGAGGTTTGATGAGTAAGAACGCTTTCGACGGACCACTTGGGGGCAAAAAAGCCCCGAGACTATTGGAATATAACTTCAACGTTGATGCAGCGAGTATAGTATCGTCTATCGGCTGCATCAAGGAGACCAAATGGCAAGGGCCACTTCAATCTGATCCCGCACAGAGGGATCATAACTTGATATGCAAATACAACGGTACTTAATTCACATGACCGATGCTGGTCGACAGCTAAGGGAAAAAGTGACTCGTCTATTCAAAAATGGACATCTTCGGGAATTCCTAGTTAGCAAGCAAAATATCATTTCAAAAACAGGGACGCCAACAAACAAACTAAGCAGAAGAACCTCAACACATGATTAATATGATCATTGGGGAAGTAGATCTCCCACAATGGCCAATGATTAAGCGCACCAAAGTTTCTATCACAAGGGAAAAATGCACTCGAGACTACGTTCCGGAGGGGTCCATCTCGTTCAGCGACGAGGACGCCGAGGGCATCATTCAACCTCATAACGATGCATTGGTAATATACATACTTATTAATAAATCTTGAGTTAAGCGTGTGTTGATTGATCCAGGTAGCTCGGCCAATATCATCCGATGGAGAGTCATAGAATAACTGGGGTTATTGGACCAAATCGTACCGGCAGTACGAGTATTGAACGGGTTCAACATAGCATGCGAAACAACGAAGGGCGAAATAACCCTACAGGTAAACACTGCCGGGACCACCAAGGAAATAAAATTTTATGTAATTGAGGGGGATATGAGATACAATGCTTGGGTCCACAGTATGAGAGCAGTGCCTTCGACCTTGCATCATTCATTGAAATTTCCCACCCTAAGCGGAATCAAAACAGTCTACGGGGAACAACCGACCGCAAAGCAGATGTTCGCTATCGAGGAGGTGATCCTGGTGCCCATGACCGCAACATCGAAAGGTGAGGAACTGGCTAAAGAGAAGGCACCAAATAGCAATCACCAGACCTGACCCCGACTGGGGCGGAGAAACAAAGGGAACACTCAACGAATGGGGAAGATGATTTCGGGGTCCCGAGATCCTTCATAGAACTCGATGATACCGATGCCACCGGTCAATGTTTGAGGAATTGGAGTAGGTCATACTGATCGAGTATCTACTAGATCGAAAGGTATACCTGGGCACCGAGTTAACCCCCGAGCTCAGGAAAACAATTATTGATTTCCCTAAAGCTAACGTCAATTGTTTTTCCTGGTCCCACTTAGATATGACAGGGATCCCACCAGAGGTGACAACTCACATTTTAAGCTTGGATCCAAAATTCCACCCGGTCAAACAGAAGAGGAGGCCGCAGTCCGAAATCAAACACGCATTCATCAAAGGCGAGGTATCTAAACTTCTGAAAATAGGTTCCATTCGGGAAGTTAAATACCCGGATTGGCTAGCTAACGTAGTGGTTGTACCTAAAAGGGAAATAACCTTAGAATGTCTGTAGATTATAAAAACTTGAACAAGGCATGCCCGAAGGATTCGTTTCCTTTGCCTAACATTGACCGAATGATCGATGCAATAGTCGGGCACAAGACGCTGAGTTTTCTCGATGCCTATTCCGGGTATAACCAAATACGGATGGACCTAGGTGATCAATAGAAGACTTATTTTATAACTAAATTCGGCACCTATTATTATAACGTAATGTTGTTTGGGTTAAAAAAAAATGCCGGTGCCACGTATCAATGCCTGGTTAACCAAATTTCGAGGAACAAACAGGAA
>AWOL01S0358044.1:298-10580 GCA_000715115.1 Nicotiana otophora | reverse complement strand
TGGATTTACGTCGACTAACTTACGGCATGATCTAAGGTACGCGAAGTTGGGTTGTAACACGCATGTTCGGATAAGGTTTCGGATGACCCAGAAGCATTTCAGTGCTTAATGTTAAAAGTTGGCGTATTGAAGATTGTTTTTTCAAGTTCTTTAAGTTTGGTTTAAAGTAGACTTTTGTTTTATTGAGGTCTGTTTTGGATTCCGAGCCTGGAAATAGTTCTGTACGGTGATCTATGACTTGCACGCAAAATTTGGTGTTATTCCGAGTAGTCTAGTACGATTAGGCATGTTCGTAGTAAGTTGAAAAGCTTGAAGTTCATAACTTGATTCAATTTGGTTTGGGGTACGATTCGTAGTTTTGATATTGTGTTACGTGTTTCAAGAGTTTGAACAGCTTTGTATTATGTTTATGGACTTGTTGGTGCATTTGGGAGGGGTCTCGGTTGGCTTGGGTGAGTTTCAGACCGCCCAGAGCTAAGTCCAAAATGTTGTCACTATTGGTTCCGATTTCCTTCTTCACGATGGGTGGGGTCGCGTTCGTGAAGAAGGAATTGGGGATTGGGTGGTTTTGTTCTTCGCGTTTGCAAAGTCATTGCCGCATTCCCGAAGGCTTGGGACCAGAGGCCTTCACGTTCGCGGGTGACTTGTCGCGTTCGCATAGAGTCGACGGCCTGGGCCTGGGCAATCCAGTTGCCTTAGGTGTTTGCGGTTGAGGGAACGCGTTCGCGATGAGGAGGCAGCTCAGTGCTTCACGTTTGCGAATGTCCTCTCGTGATCGCGAAGAGGAATTATCCTGGGTCCTTCAGTTTTGCCTTCGCGGTCGCGAGGTCTTGTCCGCGAACGTGATGAAGGCAGACCTGGGCAGAATGTTTTTGAAAGTTGGTATTTAGACTTTTTGGTTCATTTCTCTCACTTTTTGGTTCATTTCCACACAATATGAGTTTAATACATGCATTATGGGTTGATTGTAACATAGAAATTTTGGAAATTTTAGGAGATTGTTAGAAAACCTAGGTTTTGATTAAAATGGGATTAGGCCACGAAAATGATTATGGAATTGAGTTGAAATTATATGTTTGGGTTCGTGAGGTTTGATGGTACGTTATAATTGCATGTTTTAGTTGCTCATCGCACTCTAATTACCGCACTTTATTTGAGTTTGAGCGTTAATCGCTAGCGTTTTGCACTAATTATGTGTTTTATGCCTTGTTAGGAGTGATTCCAAGCTATGTAGATGTTGTGGCATGCATTCATGCTATTTTGGAGCATTGAAGTCTGAGTAAAAGCCCAAGGACTTAGCTAGGATCGAGTTCGGGGATCAACGGACACTAGTGCATTCAAAGAGAGAGATGAAAAATCGAGCCGGGGGGTCACCCAGGTGTGCGAGCACACACTAGGCGCGCATGTAAGGCAGTGTACTGTGCAAAATACGCGACCAAGTGCGCGTCCGCGCACGTCCCCTTCCGAAAAGAGTCCTATTTCTCGTAGAAAAAGGTGTGTTCGTTTGGGCCCGACCCTACTAGGTATATATACACGGAAAAATGGTATTTTTGGGACTTTTCACACATCTAAGACCTAAGGACGCTAATAAGAAGTGGGAGAAGCAAGAGCACACGGATTTTATGATTAAATCCTCACTCAAGACAAGAGTTTGTATCATTAATGCTTTCCCTTAACTTAAACTTATTTGTGATGAATTACTCCATATCTATGGAGTAGTTTTTTTTAGGGTTTGATGGATTTGGTATATTGATATTTGTTTGTGGATTATAACTCTAGTTTTTATGTATTGAATCATTTTGGATGATTTAATTGTTGAATCTATATTCACATGTTCATGTAATCGAGAGAGGCATAACTTGTGACATAGCTGCATTATCTTGTTGATTGAGTTCATTAATTCTTCTTAGTAATCGAAAGAGGCTAATTGAATTATTGTTTAACCCTAGCTAGGAAAATAATCTAGAGAGGTTCTCTTAAAGACCAATCCACTACGAATTCTTGCATATCTTCACCGAGCATAAATTGGTTCATATTGTGAGGTTGAGACTTAATCGAGAGGGGAGTTTCTACTGAACGTTTTAACTAAACTAATAATTGAGTGAATTCGAGAGACTCACTTGAACCTTAGGAGTGAATTAAATAGAGGTAAATCCCAGACATTTATATTGCACCTATCCAATCAATCCTTATTTTCCCCCATTGATATTTTCCTTGCTTACTTTTGTTCGTTTGTCATTAGTCAATAACCGTAAATTCTTAGTTAATTATAGTTTTTAATCATATAATTCTATACTGTAGATCATCTAGGATAGAAACTACGCTATAAACTATGAAAATACTGTTTAACTCCAATCCCTGTGGATACAATATTTTATTATACTATATTCGACTAGCGAGCATATTTAAGTGTGTGTTTTGCGCTCGCCAAGGTTATGGGTAACATTTATCTTCAAAAATATCCGTAATCCGAGCAAGTGGGCATGAGGGTGAATTTTTGGAATCTTTCAATTTGGGTTGGGTAATTACTCTAATGGCTTAATTATGAACTTTTGAGTATATATTGATTAAATTATATAATGTTTGACTAGTTTCGGATTGTTCGGCATCGACTTGGGGCTTTTACAGCGGATTAGTGGACCGAAAGTGAGCTTGGGAACGTGGTAAATCTCTTGCCTAACCTTGTAATTGGCAATTCATCACCTTAGGCGTATTATTGTTGTGTGTTACTTGTGTGGGGAGCTACGTACGAACGAGGTGACGAGAGTCCGTGTGTAGCTATATTCCATGATATGTTTGGGTATACTTAGGTTCACATCATGCTTTTAAGTGTATTGTTGTATTTATCATGTGTATTAATTGTCTTGATTAGGGCTGAGTCTAGAGATTTAAGTTTCTAATTAACAACTTAGTCTTCTTACTTCGGAAAATTGGGGAATACTTAATAAACTATGAAAATCCATGTCTTCTTGCCTCGCAAGTACTTATGCGAGCAAGGTAAATTTCTCTACTCTTATGGGATCGGACCATTCGTCTCGGTAGTATGATAACACCAGTCTTATAGGATCGGGCGGTTTGCCTAGGCAGTATGATAGTAACACTATTCTTATGGGATCGGGCCATTCGCCTCGGTAATACTAACTACCACTATACTTATGGGATCGGGCCATTCACCTCGGCAACTTTGTGCTTAATAATAGAAATGGGTTCCAACTTGGGCGTAATTGAGTTAGTACCTTTACGGCCAGTTATAAGATGCTGGTGATGTGCTACGGACTCCTATTGTATTTATTGTAGTTGCTTTTATTTGTCTCATTGATACCTATTGTATGCTCACCATGTCTACTTTGTGCACTTTTATTATTATTTTTCACCTATAGTAAGTGTCAAGTCGACCCCTTGTCACTACTTCTTTGAGGATAGACTATATACTTACTGGGTACGCATTATTTTTCCATACTCACGCTACACTTCTGAACATATGTGCATGTACTAAGACATGTTCTACTAGTGGTTACGTGGGCGCGTAGCCGATCATCTACGGAGACGTAGTGGTGAGTTGCTTGCCTTGCTACGATCCGCAGCACCAGAGTCTCCGTCCACCTTATCTACTATTCATGTCTACTACTTTCAGACAGTAGTTTTTAGTAGTTTTGTATATTCTCTAGTTTGCTCATGTATTTGTGACGCCGGGTTTTGGGGATTAGTAGCACTTATGTACTGCTATACTTGTCATTTCTATCACCGCAGAGTATGTACTTGTTATGTTGGTGTTTTGTTTAAAAACATTTCTCACAATGGCATAAAATCTAGTTTAAAGTGTTCTCTAAAAAGGAAAAACTTCAGTATTAAAATTGTTAAAAAGGGGTAAATAAATTGTAGTTACACTTGTGGGTTTGCCTAACGGCGATGTTAGATGCAGTCTCGACCTATTACGAATTTGGGTCATGATAGCTTGGTAGCAGAGCATTGGGTTCACGTAGGTCTCACAAGTCATGAGCATGCCTAATAGAGTCTTGCAGATCGGAGCAGAGACGTCCGTTCTTATCTTCGAGAGGCTATAGGGTATTAGGAAACTTCTCTTTCTTCATCTACTGCAGTTGACATAATACTAAGTATATTCTATTGATCTCTCACATATGGTGAGAACGCGCACGGTGGATGTACCAGGCGGTCGAGGGACTGCTTCCCCCATTGCTAGAGGCCGAGGCAGAGGCCGGGGGAGGGCTCCAGCTCAATTCAGAGGAAGAGGGCGCCCTAGAGTTGCTCCTGTTATACCACTAGAAGATCCAGTGGAGGGTCCTATTGTTGAGTAGCAGGATGAGGCGCCTATAGCTGTGCCAACCCCAACAGATTTCATCACTACGCCAGGATTCCAGGAGGTCATAGGTTGTATGATGCGGTTCATGGACTCTATGATTTAGGATGGTATTTTTTCCAGCGGACCCTGCCACATCTTAGGCGGTATGGGGAGCACACACCCTAACCGCTCAGGCTCCAGGGCACGTAGCTACCGTTTATCAGACCACATGACCACTACATGCGGGTGGAGCCCAGCCGGTTGTAGTGGCTATACCAGTTGCGACTATTTATTAGTAGAAGCGGGTGGACAGATGGACTAAACTTTGCCCCTTGCCCTTAGGGGTGAGAAATCAGAGGACCCCCAAGATTTCATTGACCGGTGCAAAGAGAGGCTCTAGAACATGGGGATATTAGAGTCCAACGGGGTGGACTTCACCAATTCTTAGTTTGAGGGCAATGCCAGTAGATGGTGGAAGACTTATCTTCTCAACAGGCCAACAGGTTCACCTCCCTTGACTTGGGATCAATTTACACATCTGTTCTTGGAGAAGTACATACCACCTTCCGAGAGAGAGAGAGGAGATTCGGGGTTAGTTTGAGCGACTCCATCAGGGTCACATGTCGGTCACCGACTATGAGGCGAGATTCACTAACTTGTCTCGCCATGCAGCTATCATTCTCCTCGCAGATGCAGAGAGTGTGCGGAGGTTCATTGCAGGTCTGCACCCTGATATTAAGGTACCTATGGCCCGTAAGGCAGAGATGGGGAATTCCTTTCAGCAAGTTATGGATATAGCTTGGAGGATCAGGCATATTTGCAAATGTAGCAGAGAGTTTTCTTCAAGGGGCAAGCGACCCCGGTAGTTTAGAGGATTCAGTGGCGCCCAATATGGGGGCAGAGGTCGAGGGGCCATCCCAATAGGCCCATGCAGTCAGTATCACCGCCTTCTTGGAGTACTCCAGCACGACCCTATTTTAGTGACATTCCAGAGAGTACTTACCGCTCCCCAGCTATTCAGGGTTTCTTCAATGGGTATTTGGGCCATCAGGATCAGACTTCAGGTCAGCAGTCCACTGTTTCGATGGGTTGTTTCGAATGAGGGGATCTTGGCAACTTGAAGATGTTTTGTCCCAGACTTTGGGCAAAGCCGAGTAGTAGGACTATCTGCCCATTCTTACCGCACCAGCTACTACACCGTCCACCCGGATGGCTAGAGGCGGAGGGCAGGAGAGAGGGGTTGTCCTAGAGGTGGGGGCCAGCCAGGTGGAGATCCGGCTAGATTCTATGCTATCCCTGCTAGGCCATAGGCAATTGCCTCCGATGCAGTGATCACAGGTATTATTTCTATTTGCCAGAGGGATGCTTCAATATTATTTGATCCTAGGTCTACTTACTCCTATATTCCTTTTCTATTTGCTCCTTATTTGGATGTGTCTTGCGAGTCCTTGGGCATTCATGTATATGTGTCCATGCCAATGGGTGATTCTGCTATTGTGGATTGGGTCTACAAATCCTGTGTGGTGACCTTTTGTGGATATAAGACCTGAGCGGATCTTCTATTGCTCGATATGGTTGATTTGGAGGTTATCTTGTGCATGGACTGGTTGTCCCCATACCAGACCATTCTTGATTGCCATGTCAAGAGCGTTACCTTGGCGATGCCTGAGTTGCCCAGATTAGAGTGGAGGGGGTCGTCTGTTGGTACTTCTAGCAGAGTTATTTCTTTCCTGAAGGCTCGTCATATGGTCGAGAAGGGTTGTTTGGTTTACTTGGCCTTTGTTCCTGATACTACAACAGATATTCCTACATTAGATTCAGTGCCTGTGGAATTAGAGTTTTCCGATGTATTTCCTGCTGATCTACCAGGTATGCCACCGGATCCGGATATCGATTTCAATATTTATTAGTGCCGGGCACCCAGCCTATTTCTACTTCGCCTTATCGTATGGCTCCCAAGGAGCTTAGGGAGCTAAAGGAGCAGCTTCAGGAGTTTCTTGAGAAGGGGTTCATTAGACCTAGTGTGTCGCCTTGGGGCGCGCCGGTGTTGTTTGTGAATAAGAAGGATGGGAGTATGCGGATATGCATTGATTACCACCAGTTGAACAAAGTCACCATTAAGAACAAGTACCCGTTGCCGCATATTGATGATTTGTTTGACCAGTTTCAGGGTGCAAGGGTGTTCTTTAAGATCGACTTGAGATCTGGGTATCATCAACTGAAGATTCGTGCTTCAGATATTCTGAAGATAGATTTCTGGACTAGATATGGCTACTATGAGTTTTTGGGGATGTCATTCGGCTTGACTAACGCCCTGAAAACGTTCATGGATTTGATGAACTGAGTGTTTAGGTCGTATATTGATTCATTTGTCATTGTCCTCATTGACGACATAATGATCTACTCGCGTAGTATGGAGGATCACGAGCATCATTTGAGATTAGTGCTTCAGACCTTGCAGGAATAGAAGCTTTATGCTAAGTTCTCCATGTGTGAGTTCTGGTTGGATTTTGTGGCTTTCTTATTGCATGTGGTATCAGGTGAGAGCATTACGGTGGATCCCAGGATGATTGAGGCAATTCAGGGTTGGCCTCGTCCTACCACAGCAACCGAGATCAGAAGTTTTTTGGGGTTAGCTAGGTATTATCGGTGGTTTGTGGAGGGTTTCTCATCTATTGAAGCTCCCTTAACTAGATTGACCCACAAGGGTGCTCCGTTTATATGGTCCGATAATTACGAGCCGAGCTTTCAGAATCTCAAGTCGGCTTTGACTACAACACCGGTTTTAGTGTTGCCTTCTGGTTCTGGATGTATACAGTGTATTGCGACGCTTTACACATAGGCGTGGGTTGTGTATTGATGTAGGAGGGGCGAGTTATGGCATATGCTTTATGTCTGCTGAAGCCCCAAGAGAAGAATTACCCCATGCATGATTTGAAGTTGGCCGCGATTGTTCTTGCTCTTAAGTTCTGGAGGCATTATCTTTATGGGGTGCCCTGTGAGGTTTACACCGATCATCGCAGCTTGCAACGTTTTTTCAAGCAGAGGGATCTTAGGCAGCGCAGATGGCTTGAGTTACTAAAGGACGATGATATTAGCATCCTTTATCATCCGGGCAAGGCGAATGTGGTTGTGGGTGCCTTGAGCAGAAATGCCGAGAGTATGAGTAGTTAGGCATTCTTTTCAGCAGTGCATAGACCTTTGGCTTTGGACATTCAGTCCTTGGCTAACAGACTTCTGAGGTTGGACATTTCAGAGCCTAGTCTTCATTACTTGAGCGGATCAAGGCTCGTCGGTTCGATGATCTGCAGTTGCGGGTGCTCAGAGAGACTGTACTTTAGGGTGGTTCCAAGGAGGTTATTATCAGTGATGATGGTGTTCTGTTGCTCCAGGGTCGCCTATGTGTTCCTAATGTTGATGGCTTAAGGGAGATAATTTTAGAGGAGGCACACAGTTCTAGGTATTCTATTCATCCAGGGGCTACGAAGATGTATCGCAACCTGAGACAGCACTATTGGTGGCAGCGGATGAAGAAGGACATAGTTGAATATGTGACGAGATGTCTAAACTGCCAGCAGGTAAAGTATTTGCACGAGAGGCCAGGTGGCCTACTCTAGCAGATGGTTATACCATAATGGAAGTGGGAGCGCACCACTATGGACTTCGTTGTTGGGTTGCCGCGTACGTTGAGGAAGTTTGACGTCTTGTGGGTCATTATTAACAGATTGACCAAGTCGGCATATTTTATTCTGGTTGTGACTACTTACTCTTTAGAGAGGTTGTCCCAAATTTAGATTCAAGAGATTGTTCGGTTGCATGGCGATCCTGTTTCCATCATATCAGATAGAGGCCCTCTGTTTACTTTACATTTCTGGACTGCAGTACATAGTGAGTTGGGTACCCGTGTAGTGCTCAGCACAACTTTTCATCTGTAGACCGATGGGCAATCAAAGCGGGCAATTCAGATTCTGGAGGATATGCTCTGTGCATATGTCATTAACTTCGGAGGTCAATGGGATAGATTCTTTCCCTTGGCCGAGTTTGCTTACAACAACTGTTATCAGTACAGCATCGAGATGGCTCTATTTGAGGCTTTATATGGCCGGTGTTGTCGTTCGCCCGTCAGATGGTTTGCGCCCGGCGAGGATAAATTATATGGTACTGATTTAGTGAAGGATGCCTTGGAAAAGGTAAAGTTGATTCAGGAGCGACTTCACACAGCACAGTTCAGACAAAAGAGTTATGCAGATCAGAAGGCGGATGATTATCATTTATTTTGGGCAAGAAGGTCCTCTTGAAAGTTTCGCCGATGAAGGGAATCATGAGGATCAGGAAGAAGGGAAAGTTGAGCCCATGGTTTATTGGCCCATTTGAGGTGTTGAGGCTAGTTGGCGATGGTTCTTATGAGCTTGCTTTGCCTCCTAGTCTATCAGGATTTCATCTGGTCTTCCATGTGTCTATGCTCCGGAGGTATCATGTCGCACGTCCTAGATTACAGCACGGTTCAGCTAGATGAGAGTTTGGGTTATGAAGAGGAGCAGTTTCCATTGTGGACATGTAGGTTTGCTAGTTGAGGTCTAAAACGATTGCTATGGTGAAGTTCTAGTGGAGGGGTCAATCAGTCAAGGAAGTGACTTGGGAGGCAGAGGAGGACATGAGGAGCAGATATCCACACCTATTCAGCACTCCAGGTATGATTCTAGACCCGTTCAAGGACGAACATTTGTTCAAGAGGTGGAGAATGTAACTACCAGATCGGTCATTTTACTTTCTACATCTCTGTTCCCCTAATTAAGACTCCTCGTATGTGCCTTTACTATTTTATGTCTTGCGGGGATGGTTGGCTCAGGTTTGGAAGGGTTCGGATTGAAATCGGAACACTTAGTTCCTTAATAAGTAGCCTATAATGGTTAAGTTTGACTTGAGTCAATGGTTTGGGTAAATGACCTTGGAACCGGAATTTTACGGTCCCAATATATTCGATGATGATTTTGGACTTGAGCATATGTTCGAATCGGGTTTCGTATGACCCTGGAGCGTTTCAGTGTTTTATGTTGAAAGTTGGCGCATTAAAGGTTTTTTTTCAAGTTCTTTAAGTTTGGTTTAAAGTAGACTTTGGTGTTATCGAGGTCTATTTGGGATTCCGAGCCTGGAGATAGTTTTGTATGGTGATTTATGACTTGCACGCAAAATTTGGTGTCTTTCCGAGTAGTCTAAGTATGATTCGGCGCAATTGGAGTAAGTTGAAAATCTTGAAGTTCATAACTTGATTCAATTTGATTTTGGGGTGAGATTTATATTTTTGATGTTGTTTTACATGTTTCCATAGTTCGAGCAGGCCCGTGTTATACCTATGGACTTGTTGGTGCATTTAGATGGGGTCTCGGGTGGCTCGGTTAAGTTTCGGACCGCCCGGAGCTAAATCCAAAATAATGTCACTGTTGGTTCTGGTTTCCTTCATCGCGACCCCGTGGGTGGGGTTGCGTTTGCGAAAAAGGAATTGGGGACTGGGTTGTTTTTTCCATCGCGTTCGTGAAGTCATGGCCGTGTTCGCGAAGGTTTGGGACCAGTGGCCTTCGCGTTCGCGTAGAGTCGAGGGTGTTACAACCCATGTTTTCGTACGTACGAGTCATCATAAGTCAATTAATGTAAGCTCAGAAATGAAATCATATTTGAAAATTTTGCAAAGTAAGTTAATCATATTACCTCGGAGGTTACAAATATTAAAGATCATGAACAACAAGTACAAAGAGGGTTGGACAGTTCAGAAGCTAAAGCAATTGAAGAAAATAATATTTCGTCGAAAGTCGACAAGTTGGGAATGTTATAACATATACCTTTGGGGTGAGACTAGGGTGCTTAACATGATAAGGAGATTATGTTATGATTTATATTAGTCGTATGACATCCGTGTGTTATGTTTTGAAGTCAAGCGAGTTGTGGAACAAAAGTCGATGAAAGTCATCACAAGTTACATTCATA
>AWOL01S0358043.1:2332-12878 GCA_000715115.1 Nicotiana otophora | reverse complement strand
GGGAGTTTAGCATATCTACCAGCAGTAGAGAGGCCATTGACGTTGGATGTTCAGGCCTTAGCCAACTAGTTTGTGAGATTGGATATTTCTAAGCCGAGTCGAGTATTGGCTTGTGTGGTCTCTCAGTCTTCTCTTTATGATCGTATCAGGGAGCGTCAGTATGATAACCCCCATCTTCTTGTTCTTAAGGACACGGTCCAACACGTTCATGCTAAGGAGATCACTACTGGGGATGATGGTGCATTGAGGATGCAAGGCAGACTATGTGTGCCTAATGTGGATGGTTTGTGTGAGTTGATTCTCCAGGAGGCTCACTGTTTGCGGTACTTCATTCATCCGGGTGCCGCGAAGATGTATTAGGACTTGAGGCAGCATTACTGGTGGAGAAGAATGAAGAAGGACATAGTGGAACATGTNGGTCAATGTGGTGGCCGTTGCTTTGAGTCGCCGGGCAGAGAGTTTGGGGAGTTTAGCATATCTACCAGCAGTAGAGAGGCCATTGACGTTGGATGTTCAGGCCTTAGCCAACTAGTTTGTGAGATTGGATATTTCTAAGCCGAGTCGAGTATTGGCTTGTGTGGTCTCTCAGTCTTCTCTTTATGATCGTATCAGGGAGCGTCAGTATGATAACCCCCATCTTCTTGTTCTTAAGGACACGGTCCAACACGTTCATGCTAAGGAGATCACTACTGGGGATGATGGTGCATTGAGGATGCAAGGCAGACTATGTGTGCCTAATGTGGATGGTTTGTGTGAGTTGATTCTCCAGGAGGCTCACTGTTTGCGGTACTTCATTCATCCGGGTGCCGCGAAGATGTATTAGGACTTGAGGCAGCATTACTGGTGGAGAAGAATGAAGAAGGACATAGTGGAACATGTAGCTCGGTGTCTAAATTGCCAGCAGGTGAAGTATGAGCATCAGCGGCCGGGTGGGTTATCAGAAGTTAGAGATTCCGGAGTGGAAATAGGAACAGATCATTATGGATTTTGTTGTTGGACTCCGACAGACTCAGCGGAGGTTTGGTAGAGTTTGGGTGATTGTGGATAGGCTGACTAAGTCAGCTCATTTTCTTCCTGTGATAACTATCTATTATTCCGAGCAGATGGCTCGAATTTATATCTGTGAGATTGTTAGGATTCATGGCATACTGATATCTATCATCTCTGACCGGGGTACGCAGTTTACATCACGGTTCAGGAGGGCTGTATAGCAGGAATTGGGTACTCGGGTTGAGTTGAGCACAATATTTCACCCTCAGATGGACGGACAATCCGAGCGCACTATTCAAATATTGGAGGATATGCTCCGCGCTTGTGTGATAGATTTTGGAGGTTCTTGGGATCAGCTTTTGCCACTTGCAGAGTTTGCCTACAACAACGGTTATCTGTCGAGCATCCAGATGGAACCGTATGAGGCTCTGTATGGTAGGCGGTGTCTGTTTCCAGTGGGTTGGTTCGAGCCGGGCGAGGCTAGATTATTGGGTACATACTTGGTTCAGGATGCCCTGGATAAAGTGAAGGTGATTCAGGATCGACTTCGCGCTGCCTAGTCCAGACAGAAGAGTTATGCGGATCGGAAGGTTCGCGATGTTGCATTCATGGTTAGAGAGCGGTTCTTGCTCCGAGTTTTGCTATGAACGGCGTTATGAGGTTTGAGAAGAAGGGCAAGCTGAGCCCAAGGTTCATTGGTCCGTTTGAGGTATTGCGGCGAGTTGGGGAGGTTGCTTATGAGCTTGCCTTATCTTCCAGTTTAGCAAGTGTTCATCCGGTATTCCATGTTTCTATGCTCCGGAAGTATCACGGTGATCCGGCTCATGTGTTGGATTTTAGCTCAGTCCAGTTGGACAAGGATCTATCTTATAATAAGGAGCCAGTGGCTATTTTGAACAGGCAGGTCAGAAAGCTAAGGTCAAAGAACATTTCTTCCGTAAAGGTGCAGTAGAGGGGTCAGCCGGTCGACGAGGCGACTTGGGAGACCAAGTAGGATATGCATAGCCGTTATCCTCATCTATTTACCACTTCAGGTATGTCTCTATGCTCGTTTGAGGACGAATGATTATTTTTAGAGGGGAATGATGTAACGACCTGGCCGATCGTTTTGAGAGTAATAGCCCCGATCCCCTATTAATTGCTTCCCCGTATCTTTTTCTGCTTATGTGACTTGTCGGGAGGTTTTGGTTTTGGTGGAGTGTTTTGGGACACTTAGTCCCTAAGCGGAAGCTTAAGCCTTAGAATTTTGACCATGGTCGGAACTGTCTGAAGATGACTCCGAAATGGAGTTTTGTCAGTTCCGTTAGCTCCGTTGGGTGATTTTGGACCTTAGGGGCATGTCCGGATTATGTTTTGGAGGTCTGTAGCTGATTTAGGCTTGAATTGGCAAAAGTCGAATTTCTAGAGATTTTGATCAGAAGTGAACTTTTTGATATCGGGGTCGGATTCTTATTCCGGAAGTTGGAGTAGGTCCGTAAGTGCAAATATGACTTGTGTGTAAAATTTGAGGTCAATCGAATGTGATTTGATATGTTTCAATATCGGTTGTAGAAATTTAAAGTTTCAAGTTCATTAAGCTTGAATCAGAGGGTGATTTGTGTTTTTAGTGTTGTTTGATGTGATTTGAGGGCTCGACTAAGTTCATATGGTGTTTTAGGACTTGTTGGTATCTTTGGTTGAGGTCCTGGGGGCCTCGAGTGTGTTTCAGATCATTATCGGATGCGTTTTGGACTTAGAGAAATGGCTAAAGTTCTGTGATTTGGTGCATCTGGTTTCCTTATACGTGATCGCGAGAGAGGGGCCGCGATCGCGCAGGCTCAGTTGGGTAGAGGAAGTTTTGTTCTTCGTGGTCGCGGGCATAAGGATGTGAACGCATAGTGGCATGAAGTGGTGCTTCGCGAACGCGTGGCCAAGGTCACGCTCGTGTAGAGTAAGCAGCACATCGCGTTCGCCTAGTGTTTTGCGCGTTCACGTAGGTTTAAATCTTGGTGCAACGAAGTTGTTCTTCGCGATCGCGAGGCTATTTTCGCAATCGCGATTAAGGAATCACTAGGCAGACTTATATCATTTCAAAACGAGGGTTTGGCCATTTTTATCAAAACTTGAGTTTGGGAGCTCGGAATTGGACGAGATTTTGAGGGATTTTCAGAGACATCAATTGGGTAATGATTCTACACTCCATTTTGGTTATATCTCACTAATCTATTATTAATTTCAGATTTGGGGTGAAAATGTGGGAAAAATGGAAAGAAGTTCCTCAACCAAGATTTTGGGTTTTGATTGGGATTTTGACATCGGATTTGGATAATTTTGGTAGGAGTGAACTCGTGAGTGAATGGGTATTCATATTTTGTGAATTTTACCCGATTCTGAGACGTGGGCCCGAGGAGGCATTTTGGGGCGATTTTCTAATTTCTTGCTTTAACTTTGATTTTATTAATTAGATTAGTTTCTTATAGTTTGATTTATGGTATGTAATTAATTTTGGCTAGATTTGGGCCATTCGGAGTCGGATATTCGTGGAAAAAGCATTGTTACCGATTGATTGAGCTTAGTTCGAGGTAAGTGGATTGCCTAACCTTGTGTGGGGAAAATCCCCTTATGATTTGGTACTGTTGTGATATGTGAGCGCCGTGTACGAGATGTGACGAGTACGTACACGGGCTATTTGTTGTAAAACTCGATTTATTTTTACTGAGTAGCAACCGAGTTTTTTCCTTTAATTTGAGTTATACCGTTTAAATGAGTATTAGTCTATTTTCATTCTTAGTTGAGCTATTCCAATATGTGTAGTTATCCTGTTTAGTATAATATCGCATGTCTACTTGCTTGAACTACTTATTTGAACTCTATGAAGCATGCCTAGTTGATTTCCTACTTTTTCTTGTTCTTTATCAGTATAATTGTAGAAATCTTGCTAGTAACTATTGTGTTGGTCGGTTTGAGTTCTGTGTTTACTTTTGAGACTACGAAGCGGTTCCTCGGGAGTTCTCCCTGCATATTTACTTTTTAGACTACAAGGCGATTCCTCGGGAGTTCTCCCTACATATTTACTTTTGAGACTACGAGGCGGTTCTTCGGGAGTTCTCCCTGTATATTTACTTTTGAGACTACGAGGCAGTTCCTCGGGAGTTCTCCCTGCATATTTACTTTTGAGACTACGAGGCGGTACCTCGGGAGATCCCATGCTGTTTACACCTGTGTGTTGCACTGTTGCCTTGCTGTTTTTCCTTTTGTTAAATTCTAGTCTCTTATTATACTGTACATTCTCCTGCTTATTTATTATATACCAGTGGGCCTTACCTGACCTCGTCACTACTCGACCGAGGTTAGGCTTGGCACTTACCGGGTACCGTTATGGTGTACTCATGCTACTCTTCTGCACATGTTTTTGTGTGCAGATCTAGGTACTTCTTATCAGTCCCGCTACTAGCTGAGAGTGCTTACTGTTGTACGGAGACTTCAAGGTATATCTGTCGTGTCCGCAGACCTTGGAGTCCCCCTCTATTCTCTCCTATGTCATTTACCTTCCGTACTTCTTTTGTTAGACTCTGGTGTATAGAGATACTAGTTTCCTTCTGTAGCTTGTGACTTATGATGTTCCTGGTTTTGGGAAGACTGTGTATTTATGGAGTATTGGTTATTGTACATGCCGAGCGGTATTGTTACTAGTTATTTAGTTATCCACTGCTATTAGTTGCCAAGTTTTACTTTCGTTTTGTTATTTTCCGCAATTTGTTAGGCTTACCTAGTCGTAGAAACTAGGTACCGTCACGACGTTATACGGAGGGAGTTTGGGTCGTGACAGAACTATCTCAATAGTTTAACCAATATATATACATATTTTATTCACAATAAAATTATATCAATTCACATGCATTCAAACAATTTGACTATTGCACAAGACACATGTATTATGGTTTAAACTCTTCAAATATAATCTTAAAATATTTCGTAAATAAATTACGGCTCTGATATCACTGTAGGATTGTGGGAGGTGTTCATAATACGCAGCGGAAGAAAATAACAATCCTAGATAGATGTTTTGGTGTTTAAAATTTATTTTGCATGTCAAAGATCGGATCTAAGACGTACCTGGTGAAGAGAGTCTCGTTTCAAAATTTTTTTGATAGTGCGAATACTCTATGCGTATCCACACCGAGACTGATCTTTACTGTCAACTCTTTGATCAATGAAAACCGCGAACAAATTGAATGAAAAATATTGTGTTGCAATTAGTAAAGGGGAATTGTGAATGAAGTACAAGAGCGATTGTCTCTAGTGCAAGTGGAAGATTGTTAGGGATATAGTAGATATGCCCTAGATCCAGTCTCATATTTGATGGTTTGAACATATTTTTGTGAACATTATTTGATATAAAAATATATGCCATTTGATATTCCTTTATCATAGTTATTATTAATTGCTTGATTAATTTGATAAGGTCCTTGATTAAATTAATCAAGAAATTAATAATAACTATGTTAAAACAATATCAAATGCAATATATTTTTATATCAAATAATGTTCACAAAAATATGTTCAAATCATCAAATATGAGACTGGATCTAGGGCATATCCACTATATCCCTAACAGTAGCATGCCACCTTAGCGCCCCTAACCCATTTTACCCCTCCCCTCTATTTGTTTTTCTACCCTCTATGTGGCAATGTGTAACGACTCGGCCGGTCGTTTTGAGAGTTATAGCCTCGATCCACTGTTTACTGCTTCCCCATGTCATTTTCTGCTTATGTGTCTTGCCGGGAGGTGGTGGTTGTGGTTTCGGAGTGTTTTGGGACACTTAGTCCCTAAATGGAAGCTTAAGCCTTAGGATTTTTGATCGTAGTCAGAACTGTGTGAAGACGACTCCAGAATGGAGTTTTGTCGATTCCGTTAGCTCCGTTGGGTGATTTTGGGCTTAAGGGCGTGTCCGAATTGTGTTTTGGAGGTCTGTAGCTCATTTAGGCTTGAAATGGCGAAAGTCAAATTTTTGGAGATTTTGACCGGTAGTGGACTTTTTGATATCGAGGTCGGATTTCGATTCCGGAAGTTGGAGTAGGTCTGTAGGGTTGAATATGACTTGTGTGCAAAATTTGGGGTCAATCAAACGTGGTTTGATAGGTTTCGGCATTGGTTGTAGAAATTGGAAGTTTCAAGTTCATTAAGTTTGAATCGGAGGGTGATTTATGTTTTTAGCGTTGTTTGATGTGATTTGAGGGCTGAACTAAGTTCGTATGGTATTTTAGGACTTGTTGGTATCTTTGGTTGAGGTCCCGACGGCCTCGGGTGTGTTTCGGATCATTATCGGATGCATTTTGGACTTAGAGAAATGGCTGAAGTACTGTGATCTGGTGCATTTGGTTTCCTTATACGCGATCGTGAGAGAGGGGCCGCGATCACGTAGGCTTAGCTGGGCAGCGGAAGTTTTATTCTTCGCATTCGCGGGCAGAAGGATGCGAACGCGTAGTGATGTGAAGTGGTGCTTCGCGAACGCGTGGCCAAGGTCGCGTTCGCGTAGGGTTAAATCCTGGGGCAGCGACGTTGTTCTTCGCGATCGCGAGGCTATTTCCGCGATCGCGATTAAGGAATCACCTGGCAGACTTATATCATTTCAAAACGAGGGTTTGGCCATTTTTATCAAAACTTGAGTTTGGGAGTTCGGATTTGGACGAGAGTTTGAGGGATTTCTAGAGACATCGATTGGGTAATGATTCTACACTCCATTTTGGTTATATCCCACTAATCTATCATTAATTAATTCTTTAATTTCGGATTTGGGGTTGAAAAAAAATTGGGAAAAATGGGAAGAAGTTCTTCAACTAAAATTTGGAGTTTTAAAAGGCGATCTGAGGTCGGATTCGAGTAATTTTTATATGGTTAGACTCGTGAGTGAATGAGTGTTCATATTTTGTGACTTTTACCCGATTCCGAGATGTGGGCCCGAGGAGGCGTTTTGGGACGATTTCCTAATTTCTTGCTTAGATTTCATTGATTAGATTAGTTTCTTATAGATATATTTATGGTATGTAATTGAGTTTGGCTAGATTTGGGCCATTCTGAGTCGGATATTCGTGGAAAAAACATTGCTACCGATTGATTGAGCTTGGTTCGCGGTAAGTGGCTTGCCTAACCTTATGTGGAGGAAATCCCCTTAGGATTTGGTACTGATATGGATATGTGAGCGTTGTGTATGCGAGGTGACGAGTGCGTACACGAGCTATTTGTCGCAAAACCTGATTTTTACTCAGTAATTACCTGCTTTCACCTTAATTGAGTATACTATTGTGTGTAGTTACCTTGTTAGCCTAGAACCATATGTCTACGTGTCTTAATTGCTTAACTGAACTCTTTGCAGCATGCTTAGTGAATTCCTGCTTTTTTTCTCGATTTTTACTTAGTCTAAACTGTAGATTCTCTTGTTGTACCTATCATCTGTAATTGTCTGCGCTATGTATTTACTTTGGGATGGTATCCCGGGAGATCCCCCTGCATATTTACTTTTGGGACTACGGGACGGTATTCCGGGAGATCCCCCTGCACATTTACTTTTGAGACTACGAGGCGGTACCTCGGGATTTCTCCCTGCACATTTACTTTTGAGACTACGAGGCGGTATCTCGGGAGTTCTCCCTGCATATTTACTTTTGGGACTACGAGACGGTACCTCGGGAGTTCTCCCCTGTTGTTTATTTCCGCGTGTTGTAATGTTATTTCATTGTGTTTTCCTTTGTTGAACTCCAACCTCTTATTATACTGTTATATTCCCCTGCTTTATTTATTATATACCAGTAGGCCTGACCTAACCTCGTCACTACTCGACCGAGGTTAGGTTTGGCACTTACTGGGTACCAATTGTGGTGTACTCATGCTACTCTTCTGCACATGTTGTGTGTGTAGATTCAGGTGCTTGTTATCAGCCGCATTATCAGTGAGTTGAGATAGCTTTGGAGACTTCAAGGTATATCTGTCGCGTCCGCAGACCTCGGAGTCCGTTTCTACTCTTTCCCATGTCAAGCACTTCCCGTATTTCCTTTTATTAGACTCTGGAGCATAGAGATGCTATTTTCTTTCTGTAGTTTGTAACTCATGATGTTCTGGATTTTGGGAAAGCTGTGTACGTCTAGCATTTTGGTTGTTGTACATGCCGAGCGTCATTGTTATTGGTTATTCAGTATCCATTGCAGTTAGTAGTTAAGTTTTGTTTCCATTATTGATATTTCCACAATCACTTAGGTTTACCTAGTCGTACAGACTAGGTGCCGTCATGACATGCTTCAGAGGGATGTCTGGGTCGTGATAAGTTGGTATCAGAGCTCTAGGTTCATAGGTGTCGTGAGTCACAAGCCGGTTTATTAGAGTCTCGCAGATCGGTACGGATATTTCTGTACCGATCTTCGCGAGGCTATGGAACTGTTAGGAACAATTTTACCTCTTTGATTCCTTGCCGTGCGGAGTTGTTGGCATCAAATTCTAAACTTCTTTATTCTATTCTTTCTCACAGATGGTGAGGATCCGTACCAGAGGATCTGATGACCAGGCGCCCATGCCCCCTGTTAGAGCCGCTAGAGACCGGGGCCGGGGTAGAGGACGACCACGCGGTACAGCCAGAGCACCCACGCGAGCTGCGACATAGGAGCTCCCAGCAGCTCCAACTGGAGGGCAGGCACCGGAGGTGCCTACTGCTACACCAGCCCTCCAAGAGACTGTAGCCCAGTTCATGAGCATGTTCAGCACCTTAGCTCAGGCTGGATTGATCCCACTAGCTCCTGCCATATCTCAGGCCGGGGAGGGGAACAGACTCCCACAGCCCATACTCCTAGCAGAGGGTCTAGGTTGACCAGGCCCTAGAGTTCATCCCTATGCAGCCGGTAGCTCCGGTTCAGCACGAGACTAGGACAACCGCTTCTGAGGCGGAGCAGCTTAGACTTGAGAGGTCCAAGAAGTACCACCTACCTACCTTCAGCGGATTGGCTACAGATGATGCTCAGGGTTTGCTGGAGGAGTGTCATCGTATTCTCCATACTATGAGTGTAGCAGAGATAAGTGGGGTTTCTTTTACCACCTTCCAGCTTAGAGGAGCAGCCTATCAGTGGTGGCGTGCTTATGAGTTGTGTAGTCCGGATGTGGCAGCTTCAGTTACATGGACTCAAATCTCGGATATATTTTTGAGAGAGTATGTCCCTCAGAGCCTCAGGGACTCATGGCGCACGGAGTTTGAGTAGCTGCGCCAGGGTGCTATGACTGTGTCCGAGTATGCAGACCGCTCCAGTGATTTGGCCCGACATGCACCAGCCTTGGTTGCCACAGTTCGAGAGAGGGTTTGTTATTTTATTGAGGGATTCCACCCCAGTACCCGGATCAGTATGGCGAGAGAGTTGGAGATGGATATTTCTTACCATCAGGTTGTGAGTATTGCTAGGAGATCGGAGGGTATGCTCGCTCGGGATAGAGAGGAGAGGGAGGCCAAGAGGTCTCAAGAGTCTGGCACTTACAGTGGTACTCGTGCTCCAGCCGCAGTTCGCCATGGTAGGGTTTATGTGAGTCGCCCCATTCATTTAGATCTTCCAGCCACCAGTGGCATTCCAGCCCCTTCTTGGCCCCAGAAGCCTTATTATGCAACGCTAGTATCTAGTGTGCTCCTACATAGGGTGCTTTTAGCGGTCAGTCCAGCAGACTTGGCCCGAGCCAGTCACAGCAGCCACGCTCTCTGAGAGCTTATTTTGAGTGTGGTGACACTCACCATATGGTGAGGGATTTCCCAAGACTTAGGAGGGGTGCACCTCCACAGACTTCTCAGCCACCGCGTGCTCCATCGGGTCCTCAAGCTATGATTCCAGCACCAGCTACTGCCCCACCTGCTCAGCCAGCTCGAGGTGGAGGTTGGAGAGGTCGAGGTCCCCCTAGAAGGGGAGGCCAGGCCAGATATTATGCTCTTCCGACTCATACAAAGGCAGTTGCTTCGGACTCTGTCATTACAGGTATTGTTCCGGTCTGTCATAGAGATGCGTCGGTCTTATTTGATCCAGGCTCTACATATTCCTATGTGTCCTCTTAGTTTGCCTCGTATTTGGGCATATCTTGGGATTCCTTGAGTTCCCCTGTTTATGTGTCTACACCTGTGGGAGATTTTCTTGTTGTAGATCGCATGTATCGGTCGTGTTTGATTACTCTTAGTGGTTTTGAGGCCAGAGCAGATTTATTATTGCTCAGTATGGTAGACTTTGATGTTATCTTGGGCATGGACTGGTTGTCTCCCCATTATGCTATTCTTGATTGTCACGCTAAGACTGTGATGCTGGTTATGCCAGGTCTACCACGATTAGAGTGGAGGGGTACCTTAGAGTACACTCCCAACAGAGTCATTTCATTTCTTAAGGCTCAACGGATGGTTGCGAATGGGTGTTACGCGTATCTAGCTTATGTGAGAGATGTCAGTATTGATACCCCTATAATTGAGTCAGTTCAAGTAGTGAGAGACTTCCCAGATGTGTTTCCAGCTGATCTTCTGGGCATGCCGCCCGACAGGGATGTTGATTTTGGCATTGATTTGTTGCT
>AWOL01S0358013.1:0-12203 GCA_000715115.1 Nicotiana otophora | reverse complement strand
CCCCAAAAAAAAAATAAAAAAAAATAGATAGCATTTCATTTTGATTCCAAATATATAAATGATTTTATCTTGCATTGAAGTTTTTATTTTATTTATAATGAATCTTGCATTGAAGCTTTTCGTGAAATATTGGAGCGGAAGGCTTCTGCACATCCTTTTGAGAATGTTCAATCTATGCTACCACCAAATTCGTGGCTTGGGTCATATCCTATCCCTGGTAAGTTGTTTTTGATGCATTCTTAACCTCTGGTTATCTTTATTTCTTGTTGGTGTATGTTGTATACACATACAGATGAGGTAGGTGGATGCTGGGTCACATAGATGCCAAAAATGAGGCATACTTAGTGGTGTTAGGAATCCTAGAAAGTCTGTTGCAATCTGTAATAATACTTAATTAGTGAACCATATAGTTGAAAAGTGCGAGGTACGATGACTTGCAAGGTCTTTGTCTGTTGGACCTGATGTAGAATTTGTCTGACAGGTGGTTAACCATGTTTTAATTGCATTCCTTATGTGTGAAGTTATGTCCGCTGCACGTTGAACATATCCCTTTATTTCAAATTTGAACACTTCAAAAGATCAGTTTTATTCCCAGGGCATTTTGAAATATATTCAAAAAACATATGAAATATTAGATTAGATTAATGATGAGGTGTCAAAACTATCACGTTTGATTGATATAGTAAATGCTGAACGTCAATCTAAAATCCAACTTAATAATACCCTCAAGGATTAAAAACCTTGTGTGAAGGAATATTAAAGTCGTTGACCAAACATCCGGTTTAAGGACACATGGACAGTGAATCAACAGAATCGAGTTTGCAATCCTTCATTGTGGTTTCTAATCTTGGGATATTGCATGTTGATTTCCAGTGTTTATAATGTTGTGCTGGCATGGGTGGCCATGTGTCCTTTCTGCTCCTGTTGTAGAGTAGAATAATTCCAGGGACTTCCATGTAGTCAAATTTATGTTCACGTCTCATATCTTAAAGATGTGTCACTTTTCATTCTTACAACTTCTTCCGTCCCTTTTTATATGAAAACTCTTCCCTTGGGATGTCCCAAAATGTTTGACGGTATTCCAGAAACATGATTTCACAAATTTCAAAAAAAAATGATTTAATTATTCAAAATTTAAACTTGATATGATGCGTTCTCTGCTGAACTAACTTAGTAAGTGTTATTTAATCTTTTCATCATCACTAATATATTACATAATGTATCCACAATAACTAATATAATGCATAAGTCAGAGTAGCATTTGTATAAGATGCGCGGAGGGATTATTATTCCTCAGTTCCTTTATGACAATGAGGGACTTGTATGTGGAGACAATTTTATGTTAATAACTAATAACTTAAAAACTGTTACTTTTCATTCTCTTACAATTATCTTTCTTTTAATTATTATTGGTGTCACTAGTTTTAGTTCTTTTTGGATTCTCTGGTGTCAGATCACAAACGTGATGCAGCACGGGCAGAGAATGCACTTACACTTTCTTTTGGAAGTGAGCTGATTGGCATGCAAAGGGATTGGAATGAAGAGCTACAATCTTGTCGGGAATTCCCCCATACAAACCCCCAGGAAAGGTGCATCTCGACGGATCTAACTTCTAAGTCAAATTGTGCATTCTAGAGTGAATTAATTAATTCTGTTATATATTCTACTTGTGTATGCAATACTATGCCTAAGTCTGTCTGTGAAGGTAGAGTTTCTTCTGTTCATGTGTAGTCATCTAACTCCTTTTTATCACAGGATACTGCGAGATAGGGCCCTGTACAAAGTCAGTTCGGACTTTGTAGATGCTGCAATTAGTGGTGCTATTGGAGTTATCAACAGGTGTATCCCCCCAATTAATCCAACTGATCCAGAGTGCTTTCATATGTAAGTATTGAGCTGGAGATGAGCACAAATAATTTCCTTGTAAATATATGGTTTCACTTAAAAATAACTTAACACTTTCGGATATGGTATAGTTTGACCTCCATAATTGAAATATAGTGCAAGAAAGTGGAAAACTAAGTAACAAACAGAAAGTGGGGTTTTGCTTGGGGGAGGGGCGGTGAAGGTGAACATATCAATTAGGTATCAACTGATATCCCGTAAGGGTGTCAAATGTCAGGTCGAAACGGGATGAGTAGAAGAAGTGTGTTAAAGAACAGATCACAAACAAACTGCCAACTCAAGTCCTTCAGCTAAATAGCCTGGGTAAAATATGTTCATTATAGTTCTTGTATTGCAATAGTCATTATTATGTCTTTTCCAGTTATTCACCGAGTTTCGAACCGTGCACCACTGGCCATCGGGGAATTCTCGGTTATAGAAAAAGTCATTACTATGTCTTTTACAAGTTCACTGGGAGCATTAAATTTGTTGTATAGCTCCTCGAAATTGAGCTTCATTGGAAGTAGAAAAGAAAACAAAGGGGAGCAAGCTAGGTAATAGGAACCAGTGGAGGCAGTTGGAATGCATACACGTAAGTAAAAGAAAAACAGTATTTTAGTGCCATCAGGCAGCAGTGGTTGCCTTAATCCCATTCTGCAAGTGCACCTTTTTTTTCTGGTTCCCTTAGTACATAAATTGCATCATTATTCCCATCATTCCCACCAATGAATTTGGGCTACTACTTGTACCCCAAACTGGCCCAATATTTTGTACGGTCTGTTTTGACCTGTCATTTAACATATTAATCACCCTATACACTGAAGTATGGGCGGTTGGATGGGTTAACAGCTTAAGTTGAAACCAGTCGTTTAACATGCTCTTATCCCATTAGCCCTTCCACCAGGTGGAAAGAAGGTCAGAAGGACATTGTGAGTTAATGGTGGTGAGAAGGCAGGTACAGGGTGGGGAGAAAGTAGAGAGATCGTCATTGCTGTCCTTCTCTATTGCTTGTCTGAGCTGACAATGTGCCTGATCCATCATTTTCGTGCTGCATTTTTGTTCACTTTATGCTTGTTGGCCAAATGTTGTTTAGATTGCTAGAAAGATTCTCCTTAGTTGTTCATTGTCACTTTTGCCTGATACTTTTGTATGAATCTAGGTACGTTCACAATAATATATTCTTCAGCTTTGCTGTTGATGCGGATCTCGAGCAACTGTCCCGAAAGCAGGGAGCTGATTCTAAAGTTGAGGGCACAGGCTTATTACGTAGTTTGTCGGAAAAGACCTCCAACAATTTGTCACAGGGAGCCTCTGAAGTCTCTAATGGAGATGAGCATGGCGGCCCAGTTGTAGAAGCTGTAAACATCAACTTGGATTGTCCTCCTGGAGTGCCTGGTGAAACTCAGTTGGCAGAAAGTGAGCAAGCCACTTATGCAAGTGCGAATAATGACTTGAAAGGCACAAAATCATATCAGGAAGCTGATGTCCCTGGATTATACAACCTTGCTATGGCGATAATTGATTATAGAGGTCATAGAGTGGTGGCACAGGTGTTTATTGAACTTGTATTACCTATATAGTCGTATGCTGTAGTTTAATGCTTTAGATAATTGATTATAGAGGTCATAGAGTGGTGGCACAGGTGTTTATTGAACTTGTAGTACCTATATAGTCGTATGCTGTAGTTTAATGCTTTAGATAATTGATTATAGAGGTCATAGAGTGGTGGCACAGGTGTTTATTGAACTTGTAGTACCTATATAGTCGTATGCTGTAGTTTAATGCTTTAGATAATTGATTATAGAGGTCATAGAGTGGTGGCACAGGTGTTTATTGAACTTGTAGTACCTATATAGTCGTATGCTGTAGTTTAATGCTTTAGATAATTGATTATAGAGGTCATAGAGTGGTGGCACAGGTGTTTATTGAACTTGTAGTACCTATATAGTCGTATGCTGTAGTTTAATGCTTTAGATAATTGATTATAGAGGTCATAGAGTGGTGGCACAGGTGTTTATTGAACTTGTAGTACCTATATAGTCGTATGCTGTAGTTTAATGCTTTAGATAATTGATTATAGAGGTCATAGAGTGGTGGCACAGGTGTTTATTGAACTTGTAGTACCTATATAGTCGTATGCTGTAGTTTAATGCTTTAGATAATTGATTATAGAGGTCATAGAGTGGTGGCACAGGTGTTTATTGAACTTGTAGTACCTATATAGTCGTATGCTGTAGTTTAATGCTTTAGATAATTGATTATAGAGGTCATAGAGTGGTGGCACAGGTGTTTATTGAACTTGTAGTACCTATATAGTCGTATGCTGTAGTTTAATGCTTTAGATAATTGATTATAGAGGTCATAGAGTGGTGGCACAGGTGTTTATTGAACTTGTAGTACCTATATAGTCGTATGCTGTAGTTTAATGCTTTAGATAATTGATTATAGAGGTCATAGAGTGGTGGCACAGGTGTTTATTGAACTTGTAGTACCTATATAGTCGTATGCTGTAGTTTAATGCTTTAGATAATTGATTATAGAGGTCATAGAGTGGTGGCACAGGTGTTTATTGAACTTGTAGTACCTATATAGTCGTATGCTGTAGTTTAATGCTTTAGATAATTGATTATAGAGGTCATAGAGTGGTGGCACAGGTGTTTATTGAACTTGTAGTACCTATATAGTCGTATGCTGTAGTTTAATGCTTTAGATAATTGATTATAGAGGTCATAGAGTGGTGGCACAGGTGTTTATTGAACTTGTAGTACCTATATAGTCGTATGCTGTAGTTTAATGCTTTAGATAATTGATTATAGAGGTCATAGAGTGGTGGCACAGGTGTTTATTGAACTTGTAGTACCTATATAGTCGTATGCTGTAGTTTAATGCTTTAGATAATTGATTATAGAGGTCATAGAGTGGTGGCACAGGTGTTTATTGAACTTGTATTACCTATATAGTCGTATGCTGTAGTTTAATGCTTTAGATAATTGATTATAGAGGTCATAGAGTGGTGGCACAGGTGTTTATTGAACTTGTATTACCTATATAGTCGTATGCTGTAGTTTAATGCTTTAGATAAGTTCAGACCTGAAGTGTTAATTAACATGGGTTTTCAACTGGAAACCATCTTTCATGAATTTTGTAATTTCATGCATCTGACTTTGAAGTTGGACCTGCAATATAAGTAAGTGGCTTCACTTACTCGACATTTGTCCTGGATGGAACCCCTCCGTACCATTTTATGTGGAGTCGATTGACCGGGTCAGGAATTTAAGAAATTTAAGAATTCTTTTAACATGTAAGCCAAAGATATGTGAAGTACCGAAAGTATCCTTTTAGATGGGTTTTGGTGAGAGTTCCACATGTCATGCATTTTTTCTCTCCTTATAAAAGGATGAACTTTTATTCAAGTAGATCCCAACAAGTCATGTCATTAAGGGTAAAATGGAGATACAAAGATTAAATAGTTTCCAAAACGAGAAAGGTACCGTTCTTGTGGGGATAGACTAAAGAGAAAAGCGTGTCACATCAAACGGGACAGAGGGAGTATAACATAATTACATCATAGAATTTAATCAGCTGGAGATTTGGAAGTGAATCATACTTATTTAATTTCGATATAGACAGGGTTCCGAGGCATAATTTTCTTGCATCTCTTATAAATAACTGTGCTAGTATGGGTCTCTTTGGATAGGTACTCTTCTTGATGGCCATGTTTGATTTAATCTTCTAATTCCTTTCAGATGCATGGCTTACCCTTGTGCATTATTCTGCCAGATGCATGGCTTACCCTTGTGCATTATTCTGCCAATTTATCGGAAGATTTTAACTTTTTTCTGTTTTTCTTGGTAGAGTGTTTTACCTGGTATCCTTCAAGGTGACAAATCAGATTCCCTCTTATACGGGTCTGTTGATAATGGCAAGAAAATCTGCTGGAGTGACGAGTTCCATTCCAAGGTACCAGTGGACCTTAATTTTTTGTTCACCTTCTTTTTTTCCTTGTATGGTTTGCACAACAATTTTAGGACGTTTGTGGAAAGTATAAGGTTTATTAGGATTACTTGCTGGGTTTGTCATGATTCTTTAACTATCATACTTTTTTTTTTTTCAAAGACAAACCACTAACACAACTTGACGGTCTCGCAAACGAGCACACACATACAAGCAGTTCACAACTTGATTGGGCTGACTGTTGCAGCTAGTGACGGGCAGATAATACCGACTTTTTTTTTTGCAAGGATGTTTGACACCTAATTAAACAGCTCACTTTTTGAGATGAGGAAAACAGGCATAAAGATCAGATTTTGGATGTTTAGCTTCAGCATGTTCCTTGCACTTCACCTCTGATGTCGTGCACATAAATGTCTGCATACACACCTTGCACTGGATACTCATGGCTTTTTTGTTCGTGTCGTGCTGACTTCCTTTGGAAGCTTTCGACTTCTTGAAATTTTTCTCGCGAGCCATCTTGGCTTTCTGACCGTTGCCTCCACCCATGATTTTTCTTAATCAGAGAGGTCGGAAAAAGAAAACCCTAGAAGAGCCCTTTTTGTTTCAGCGCTAAAACCTGGCGGGGAATGGCATGCTTTGGTTCTATATATTGTGATAATGAATTGATTTGAAGCATCTGGGCTTCTTTGGTGTGCTCAACTGGACATGCTTGTTATGGAGTGATACATGTCTTGCTGGATTCCTCTTTTCCTTTCTGTGCCTTTGGTTATTATGAGGGATCATTTTAGTTTTCTTATTTGTTTTTCCTGGGGGGGGGGGTGTGCCTTAATTCCTGGTAGTATTTTTTAGATGTTAAAGAAAGATGTTTGTTGTGGGATCATAGGGGTATGATATTTCAATGTGAACTGTAATTCTTGTAATGACGGCTGATGTTATTTTTTTCCTCTCCTTAATTCCTGGTAGTATTTTTTAGATGGTAAAGAAAGATGTTTGTTGTGGGATCATAGGGGTATGATATTTCAATGTGAACTGTAATTCTTGTAATGACGGCTGATGTTATTTTTTTCCTCTCCTTAATTCCTGGTAGTATTTTTTAGATGGTAAAGAAAGATGTTTGTTGTGGGATCATAGGGGTATGATATTTCAATGTGAACTGTAATTCTTGTAATGACGGCTGATGTTATTTTTTTCCTCTCCTTTTTATCATTCTTGACTTGTTAATCATTTGAAGTTTATATCTGGTTCTGTTCGTAAATTTCACCCAGCTTTATTTGTTCTTAGGTGCTAGAAGCTGCAAAACGTCTGCACTTGAAGGAACACACTGTCCTTGATGGATCTGGAAATGAATTCAAATTAGCTGCACCAGTGGAATGCAAGGGCATTGTTGGTAGTGATGACAGGTGATTACTTTTTGAGGATTCACTGCTCCTTTGCGGGGGGGGGGGGGGGGGGGAAGGTCCCTGTCTTATGATGAAAGCCAATTTTGGTTCATTGGTGATAAGAATCTATTTCACCACAGGATGTCATTGGTGATAATAATCTATTTCACCACAGGATGCATATGATTGAAGTCCTGTGAAATATGCACATAACAGACCCCTCCAAGCTTAATAATGTCATATTTTTGTAGATATATAACTTGGAGATGGGAAAACGTGGAAACTTTTAAATAGATACTGCTCTTTCATTAGTTGCAGTTAGCATGTGTCGTATATGTGAATGTCATTGACTTAACCAACTTAAGTGGGCAATTTGTCATCTTAGTAAGATTAATTCTTTAGTCTTATGTGGTTTTCAGGCATTATCTGTTGGACTTGATGAGAGTCACTCCTCGTGATGCAAATTATAGTGGTTCAGGTTCCAGATTTTGTATTTTGCGACCTGAATTGATAACTGCGTTTTGCCAAGTGAGTCCTGCTTGTGCTATGACTTGCTCCCCTATTTTCATTTGTGTTCAATTCTTATATTTATTTTGGTTTTTATATTTGTTCCGGATCTGCAAACCTGATTTTTTGGGTTTGGGTTGCTTTTGTACTTGGATCTGATTTCTGATTCTTCGCTCTCAAAAAATTATCTTGTTTCTTTCCCAAGGCTGAAGTTGCTGAGAGGTCAAAATCGAAGTGCGAGTCAGAGGGGGAAGTACCAGTGGCCTCTGATTCTTCAACGGTAAATAACACTGAAGAATTACAAACAACCGATGGCGTTGCCCCAGCTGAAGTCGACAGTAATAAGGTAGCAATCTCCTGCTTAAATGAAGTCTGTCCTCCTACTGCAAACTTTTTTTTTGTCTAGCTTATAATGAGATGGAATGTGTTGTTGAAAGTCAATTCCTTGTGGTAACAATTACTGCAGTTGCGCACTACTGTTGGATATAAGTATGCTTGTTTACTTGCGGCCAATTTTGTGTTGGATAATATAGTTTCATAGTACTTCTTTAACAATACACACTTCTTGAAAGATATTTCTTTTATAATATGATTCGCGAGATTTTAAAGTTCTATTTTATGTTCTCACCTTGGTTGTTAATGATGTCTTCCTTTTTATAATTGCTTTCAACTCCCTGATTTTAGATTCACGTTTAGATGAATGCATGTCCCAAGTTATGTGAGCATTATCACTCTGCAGTATCTTATGTTACCTTTTCTCTTCCCTATCTCTTCTCCTCTTTACTTTGATTTGTCATTTTCAGTCTACGTGTCTGTACAAAAAAAGTCTACGTGTCTGTTACTTTCAAAAGTGCTCTAGTTGGTTCATCTTCTTGTACCTTGTTAGTTTTTTTCTGAAATTATAATATAAATTTCATGTACACTGATGATTCAAAGCATTAAATGGTGATGGATTCTTTATATTCAATCCGTGATAATTGTGATATTAGTATCATGCTCGGGCGTTGATATATTTTGTGAACTTCGGAGGATATCAATCTGGAGATTCTATGAGTTCTTTTTAAAGGAAAAAACCTACAAATATGATTTTTTCTCTCAAGAGGGAATCAATGCAAACACTTTTGCACGAAGAAGTAATTTACCTCTTTGCTCTTGCTATTCAGTTATATAAGATATAACCTCTTTTTTCTCTTATTTAGGGAGAAAAAAGTGTGAAGGATGCTGGTAACAACTGCTGTTCTCACTCGGGAAGAACGGATACTGAGGATATACTTTTCAATCCTAACGTCTTTACAGATTTTAAGTTGGCAGGGAGTGAAGAGGTTATATTTTTTTTGCCTGTGATTATTGTTCCTTGCTTGGTTTTTAGAAGGTGTTTTGTATTTATATGGTCCATTCTCCCAACTTCACCAGGAGATAGTTGCTGACCAAGAACTTGTGAAGAAAGTGAGTTTGTATCTGAAAGACACTGTGCTTCCGAAGTTTATTCAAGATCTCTGCACACTTGAAGTTTCACCCATGGATGGGCAAACTTTAACTGAGGCACTCCATGCGCATGGAATTAATTTGCGCTATCTGGGAAAAGTAATGATCTCCTGACAAGCTCTGTTAATTCTCATATTGCTTAGATTTTCCACTAAATATAAGAAAATTTTGTAGCATGAGCGGAACTCTAACTTCAGTTAAAGTAGTAAGCTTGGCTTTGTCTTCTCCCTTTTTTTCCAGGTGGCTGAGGGGACCAGGAACTTGCCTCATTTATGGGATCTTTGTTCCAATGAGATTGTTGTCAGATGTGCAAAGCACATACTCAAGGTGATTGATTTTTGATTGCTTTTGATTAAAAAAAATGTTTTTCATTGCCAGTTGAAAGGCTGCAATAAGATTGAACTCTATAAACCTACTAAATCTTATGCTTTGACAACTATGGTCCCACTTGAGAACATGCTCCACCTTTTGAGATTGAACAAAATTTTTGTGGTTTTCTGAGGTTCAGTTTTTTTTGTTTCTCCTGTCATGTCTCAACATTTTTGCTTAGCATTATAAGTGGAGAAGTGAAGGGGATGTTTCTTTTTACCTGCCTTTATTTCTTTATTACTGGGCAAAAGCTTTTCAATCTACAGAGGTGGACTCGTTTTACTTAGGCTCTGGTGGTTCAAAATAGTCATTTGTGCTTATCCACTTGGTGGTTAAGATGAAGCACCACTAATCACTCTGATTATCTTGATACATGGAAGAAGTTGAAATTCTATTTTATAGGTTTCTGGAGTTTGTAATTTCTTTACCATTTGATCTAATGAGACATGCAGGATGTGCTGAGGGATGCTGAGGACCATGATCTTGCAAACACAATCTCACATTTTTGCAACTGTTTGATTGGAAATATTCAAAGTGTATCTAATAAAGGTGGCGCCAACAGTGCACTTTCTAAAAACCAAAAGAAGGTACAGAGAAAGAGAGATGATTGTCATTACTCCCCATGGCTATTTATTGCTACTTCCTATAGTAAGATATCATGTGGAAGTTCTATTGAATTGAGTGTACCATCTACTAAACCTTTTAAAGAGGGGATAGTTTTATTTATTTATTTTAGGTTTACAACATGGGCCCTCAAGTGCTGATTTGATTCTTTTGCTTGAGCCAAACACATGGAAATATTTTGTTGATACAGTGAACTTCTCTAATACCATGTTGAATTATGTGGTACCGCCTCATCTAAAAGTTTGAGCTATTAAAGTGGGATTTCCTTTTTTTTTAAAAACAAGTCCATGCTTTGCCATTGTTATTTACTCGTGTGCTAATATTTGGAGGAGCAATATGGAAATTACTAGTTTAATTGTCTAAAAACTCTGTTGCCTATATAGAGCAAGCATTTTCCAGAATCATTTAAGCTTGCTGTGCTGATATATTCTATTATTGTTTCTCAAATGAGTATATGGTAAATGGTTTTAGTAAATTTACCTCTATGAAACACATTGCGTAGGACCACATCAGCAACCAGCAAAAGTCGTCCAAACAAGGAAAGCGAAAAAATGTAGGATCTGCCAAGAAGAAGCTGTCCTCCTATTTGAATATTACCTCTGATAGTTTGTGGTCTGACATCCAGGAATTTGCGAAGCTAAAGTATCAGGTATCATTTTCTTTCAAGAACTTTCTTCAGTTGTTCTCCCAGATGTTTTAAGTTATTAGTCATGGGTTTTTCTTCTCTTTAGTTCGAGTTGCCTGAGGATGCAAAAATGCTCGTAAAGAAAATTCCAGTTGTACGCAATCTTTGTCAGAAGGTATGTTTCATCAAGTAATCCACTATGAGGAATTCTTACTTTTATCAAGTAATCCACTATGAGGAATTCTTACTTTTAATTGAGATTATATATTTGTTACAGTAGCTAATTTTTCCCTGCTTCCCGATATTATCTTATATTGGTCAAGCATTATCATCATTTCAAAGTGGCTATGTCCATGTCATCGTTCATATATTGAGTTCTCTGGGATGCATTGTACTTTCTTGGCATGAAAACTTGGTTGTATTTAGTGATCTTGTGATGTTTTCTTGACTGTGCATAGAGGTAGTCCCTTCGGAGTCTGTCACCATTTTCTTGCTTTAGAGAGGGCCAACATTTTTTGTATACTGTTTTGTGACATCAGTTGTCTTGGTGGTGACAAGCGAAGTTGTGGAGAAAAAGTAGTCTGTTCTTTTGAGTGTTTGACTTCTCAAGACCATGGAGTTCAAGCAGGGAAAATTTCCTTCCAGATTATGCTAATCTTGATATGGGTGGTGAGGCACAGTGATAAATTCGTGCTGTTATATGATGCAGCAGTTACATTGTTATATGTCCATTGATTTAGAAAATTTTATTGTAATATAAATTATTAGATGGAGATTGGCACTCTACCTTGGTGGTAGAGATGACTGGAGATTGTTAACTAGTTCTTGATGGGATATTGTGGTTGATGAAGATTGTTTCCCGAATCTAGTTTTCCTCTTAGTAGTCGAGCTAAGATTAGTCAAGATTCTTTTCCTCTTATTTTATATAGCTATAAGTAATATGGTGCCTAATTTTAGGTGTAAGGAGATGAACCCACTCACTTTGATAATGAGTCTTCCCCTTGAAATCCCTTTATTGTGCCTTTTCTTGTGCAGCAGACTATTGCCCCATGTTATGCATGGAATTCTACCTTAATATGTTTAAGTAACTCTTAGAACTTTGCTCTTAACAGGTAGGTGTGACCGTTGCAGCTCGTAAATATGACCTTGTCTCTGCTGCACCTTTTCAAGCATCAGATATTATGAATCTCCAACCAGTGGTGAAGCATTCTATCCCAGTTAGTTCAGAAGCTAAGGACCTTGTAGAAACAGGGAAGGCTCAATTAGCTGAGGTATTAACTGTTACAATTGGTGACGAAAATGGAACATGCTCATGTTAGTCATGGTCTAATGGATATTTTGTTAGGCTAGTTGTCAATCCTTTTTTCCTTTTTTTT
>AWOL01S0358012.1:4463-17673 GCA_000715115.1 Nicotiana otophora | reverse complement strand
ACGAACCCTCCTCACAATAATAATAACATTAACCTCCACAAATGTTGCCTTTTAGAGAATTTTGTTTAGGAGGATATTATTCTCCCAATAGATTTTATATTTTCTCTTATATTATTTTTATCATATGTAGGTCAATTGACCAAAACACATTATAATATGTTTTTAGTATGATTTTATTTTTTTCGTCTGATTATGATCGCCAAGGTTTGTTTTATTAGCTTTCGCATGAGCTTTCACATTGTTATTTTGATACCAATAAGTGGTATAGAGCCAATGGTTCGAAACGATATCGNTCTTTTTCGAAGGAAGGGAAAAAGACTCCTAAAAGAAATAAATCTCCTTCATATGCCTTATCATTTTCTTGGAGAAGAAGTTTTACACTTCTATAAATTGACGAACCCTCCTCACAATAATAATAACATTAACCTCCACAAATGTTGCCTTTTAGAGAATTTTGTTTAGGAGGATATTATTCTCCCAATAGATTTTATATTTTCTCTTATATTATTTTTATCATATGTAGGTCAATTGACCAAAACACATTATAATATGTTTTTAGTATGATTTTATTTTTTTCGTCTGATTATGATCGCCAAGGTTTGTTTTATTAGCTTTCGCATGAGCTTTCACATTGTTATTTTGATACCAATAAGTGGTATAGAGCCAATGGTTCGAAACGATATCAAAAATAGATTCAGTCGGGTTTAAATCAAACTGTAACCCAATTTGACAATAATGAAGACTTTTATTAAAAACAATAATATCCATAATACTATATGTTTAGAGACAAACTTTCAAGTTTCAGCTATATTTCTAATATTCTTGCTACATCTTTAAAACAAAATTCATTTTTATCCCATATTTATGGGCTCCAATGCCAGTTTTAACTCATGCTTCTTTTATCGCATGAGTCTTTTTTAACCAATGTCAGTTTTAACTCATATTTATTCTTAATACCTGGGCTCCTTTTAACTCATTTTTGGACTTCTTTCAACCAATATTAAATTTTTTTAACTTATACCTATTTTTAATCATGACAAGCAATAGTGATGAAAATTGTGCATGTGGAAAGGCGGATCAAGTATTGCCAGAAAATTCAGGCCAATGGGAGAATTGCTATGATTTTCCCTGAATTTCTGATCTATTAGGACTTTCTTTCTTAAAGGAAAGGAAAAGTCTTGTAAAAGGAATAAATTTCCTTCATATGCCTTATCCTTTTCTTGAAAGAGAAGTTTTATATTTCTGTAAATTGAAGATCCCTCCTCACAATAATACAACATCCACAGTGTAGTGTGTTAGAGAATTTTGTTTAGGGGGAGATTATTCTCTCAACAGTTTTATGTTAGTTTTTATTAAATACAGGCCAATTGACCAAAACACATTATAATATTCTCTTTTAGTATAATTTTATTTTTGTCATCTGATTATCGTCGCTAGAGTTTGTTTTATTAGCTTTCCCACGACGCCTTGTTATTCCAATTCCAACAAAATTTAGTGAGCGTTTGGACATAAGAATTGTAAAATTTCGAAAAAAGTGAAATTATTTTTCAAGTGAAAATGGTATTTAAAAACTAGAGTTGTGTTTGGACATGAATATAGTTTTGGGTTGTTTTTTAAGTTTTGTGAGTGATCTGAGTGAATTTTGAAAAATAACTTTTTTGAGTTTTTTAAATTTTTGAAAAGTTCTAAAATTCATCTTCAAGTGAAAATTTAAAAATTTATGGCTAAACACTGATTTCGGAAAAAAGTAAAATATTTTGGAAAAAAATAAAAAAAAATTTATGTCCAAACGGACTCTTAATATTTTATGCTTAGTTTGAAACTCTAGTATTGTATGCTAGAGTTTGTCACTTTTTAAGGTGTACTGCAGCATACATTGCTGGAGTTATACAGAGTCGTTCTTACAGTTTTATTGTCTTTCACTTTTTCTTTTAGATAAAATAATTAGTTCTCACGATTCAGCTGTTGCTATTCTTAGTCTTCGACCAATCAGTACCAGCACTTTCTTGTTCCCAACAATCTTTTTCAAAACTCACTTTCTGATTGGTCTTAGAGCTACAGCCTACAGATGGAATGTTTCGACGTGAAGTAACGATTTTTCCTTCCTTATTTAAAATAGATGACTCATAGTAATCATTGGATTATTTATTGTGTTTCAATCACTGCCAAATGTCGAAGCAATAGATAAAGCTAATTAGCATGTACAGATTCCAGACAACAACATCATCTTCATTAGTGGCAGAGAATTCTAAATCAGGAATCGTTCTTAGAATCTACGCTCAAAAATCACGAATTGTTCTTTGAATTTGCTCTAGTAACGATTCAAATACCAGGAATTATTATTAAAGTTTGAACTTATAAAAGTTTGAACCTCGTGAATCATTTATGAGGTTTGAACATTTATTAAATTTTTGAACTCCGGCATAGTTTATTGGGATTTCACTTGTCAAAAAGAGTCAACTCCAGAACTCCAGTACTAATTGGTGAATTGTGTCTCGTGTTTTGGTGGGTGACAAAAATATTAATTTAATCAGACTAGTAGCTACTTTGCTAATACATTTAAAAAGCTAACTAAACTCTAATTATTTCTAATGTCGTGCACTAGCAAAAAGGGAACAAGGCCTGGTAATCCTCGTTCAGTACTTTGCTAAATGTTCAGAAACAAATAGGCCCAACTTAAATATACCTCAACGAAATCTGAACCGTTTAGGTAGGGGATAAAGAATATTAAAAAAACTACATGGTATAACAACGCATAGAATTGGTAACTTTTTAGCCTCGGGAGGGTTTACCCCTCCCTTTGGAAGTATCACCACGTCTTCTTGATCTAACCNGGATAAAGAATATTAAAAAAACTACATGGTATAACAACGCATAGAATTGGTAACTTTTTAGCCTTATATTAGGTTTGACAAAGATAACCTAAAAAATTGACATTATATAGCAAAACCTAAAAAATCCTAGTTTCTAATTTATTCTCTTTGTATTTTTTCTTTTCTCTCCCCATATTTCTTTTCCAATTTTCTTCTTCAATCTTTACTTTTTTTCTTCTCTCTCCCCATATTTCTTCTCCAATTTTCTTTTTCGGTCGTTTCCATTTTTCTTCTTCAATCTAGCTAATTTTCTTTTTCAATCTGAAATTGGAAGGGCATGCGTTCTTCGATAATGTTTGGGAAGTTGTAATGGTTGAATACATTTTTCTATGAAGTTATGATCTTCTTATCACGACGGCGATTCCTTAAAAACCTAAAGGTGACTGCTTTCATGAATTGATATAGTTTTCTTCTCGTTTTCATCTGATTGTTACTTTGTTCAATTTGATTCGTATCTCTTTGGCAGACTCTAATTTTCTTCTTCTTCCCTCTTTTTTTTTGTTATTGTGAAAAAGAAAAATTGTGTGGTTAAGGTGGTGTACATCTATGTATATTATCATGTATACCTATTTGTACATCATATTATATATCGTGATATACATTGTTAAATTTGGCAATATAAGGTTAAATCATAATCAAATCGTGCAACTAATTTTAAGAGGGAAAATTCATTCTGAACAAACTTACTTCAATTTTGTTATTGATCAAAGAAGGAAAATAAAATTTTGATATAACAGGCTTAGAGCAAGTTCTACAATATAATTATGGGAGTAAATAAAAATTTGATATACAAAGAAAGAAAATAAAATGTTAATATACTTTTTAATATACACAAAGAAGGAAAATAAACTTATGATATCTATTTTGGTATACAGATATTCAATATGTTATACATTGCGATATACAAACACTATAATTATTTTTATTATGATACACATTGATAGAGATAACAATAAATTTTAAATAACTATATATATAATTTCATATTTAATATATACAATAAAGGAAAATAAAATTTTAATATACATGTTGATATACACGAAAAATAATTGTGATATACACATTATTGTTGCAATATACATTTATTCACTACTTGGTACCAGTATCTATAACTAACGCTTTTTTGGAAGTCTAATTCACCCTCGGGGGAAGATATTAGAATAAAGTACCCTGCCACTAATTATATAGGTACATTATCATACCATGCCAAAATCCCAAAAATATTATGTTGGAAGTTGGAGGCTAATAGGTACATCATTGGCATCAACACTCAAGGTGCTACCTATTTTGGTATCCCAAATCTCTACATGTCCATATCTAGGGGTGATTATCGGGCGGATAATTGCGATTAACTGTTCGGCTTATCGGTTATCGAATTATAAATATAGTAATCCGCTAGTCATCCAATAAGACAATGGGCGGATTGGTATCGGATTAACTATTATCGGGTTGTTTATCGGCTAAACCAAATAGAAATTTTTTAACAATCCTAGTCTTGTGAATACCAAACGGCCAAACTGCATAGTTCACTGGGGTTTATCATTTAAACTTACCATTCATAATCCTCAGTACATTACTCAATGAAGACTTGTCATGGAGTAAACAAAACAATCTCTAGAACAAATATTTTGAATACTCAACGAAGACTTGTCATAGAAGTCATGACTTTCTCTAGAAGAAATTAATTATGTAACGAAGATACACATATTGTCATGCATAAGGAGGTAAACGTGTAAATATAAAAAATTTTAACGGGTTAATGGTTTATCCGATAAGAAAATTGAGTAATCCGCCTCCAAACCGTTACGCCGTTAATCAAAAATCTCAATCTATTTACCATCCATTACCCCCATAACCCGATATCAATAAGCCAATAAGCCATTGGTTCGGTTCAACTAACGGTTACGGTTCGATTTTGAACAGCACTACCCATATCTTAACTGTCATTTCCATTTTTAGTTTTCTTTTTTAATTTGATGTTTGGTACCCGCTTTGAATTGCTCCGACTAATTTTAATTCGCATTGCGTAAAGTCCATTAAAATGTGAAACACTCCTACTAGAACTTTTTTCCATTCTTCAACCTCGAACCGAGACCGATTAAGGATAAAAAATTCTTATCCATCCCACTACAAGTGTCATTTCTAGATAATAATTACATCAAAGAAGTAGGATTCTTGAACCTAGAAGAGGATCCAAGAGAATCAAAATAATTGAATGAAGAGCCGTGTAAAGCGAAAATCTCATATACAGTACTATAGATTGATAGTAAAACGCACCCTGTTAATACTATTACCCAAAAATACCAAACTCTATTACGAAGTAGTCCTATTTGATAGTATGATGGCACTTTCATATATCTTTTCCTTTTATCTTTATGACATTAGTGACCGAAGACTATTTCCTTTTAATTTACGTTTTAAAGGAGATAAGTGTTCTCCCAAACGCACATGCAAGTATACGTGGTCGACAAGTAATATAGGATTGTAATTCCAGATATCGTACCCACAGGGACTTGTGATTAACTATCAACTAAATTAAACTAAGATAATTAATCTACTCAAGCAATTTTCTAAAGTATGAATATTTAACTAAAACTAATCTAGAATATTAAACTATGAAATTAAAGGAAATAAGTCTGCAATCTTAGAGATGAATTCAATGGGAGAAAATATTCTAGAGCTATGGGTTAGCTAACAATCCCGTTGAGTTTTCCACTTAAATCGTCTAATTAATTTATGTGGTTTATTGGTTGACAGGGTCAATATTGCTCGTAGCCTTCTCCCGAAGTACTACTCGTCTATTTAAGCTAATCTAACGCCTATATTCCTATGAAATTAGAATTANATATATATATATATACACACACACATCAACTGACAGTCAGTCACTTAGTACTGTATAAGGTCCGTCCAACCCAGGGAGAGATCCATCCCCAAATATAAATGATTCGGACAAGATCCATGTCCAGGGAAGATCCATCCCTCAATATAAATGAACCACGCTCACTGTGGGGGTGTAGACTCCGGAGGGTCACCTTCAGCCCAAGCACTATAATAGCAAGATCCAGGCATAAATAAATAAAATATGTTGTAGCGTGTAGTCTGATCCCATATAATATCACTCAAAATCACCAGTCTTTCGGGCTCTCAATGACATGAAAATCAACCCGACATAATGATATGATGTATCAATGAATGACAACAAAAACTGAGATATGATATACAAATGATGGATGTGACTGACTACAAAATTAAAATTTAAAAAATATAATTCAACGGCAACACGATCCTGTCCCAAAAATATTGGCACGTGGCCTAAACATGATCTTCAACATGAGTCTCAGCTCAATTTCCTCTAACACGTGTAGGATATGTGGATAATGACATGAGTTTTTAGTTATACAACTCCACGGAATTTACTTAAGTCATAATTTCTATGGTGCATGCCCACACGCCCGTCACCTAGCATGTGCATCACCTTCATACAATTCACATAACACATAATTCAGGGATTTATACCCTCACAACCAAGTTTAGAAGTGTTACTTACCTCAAACCGTGTAATTCTATATTCCAATATGCCTTTGCGTCGCGAATCGGCCTCCGAACGCCTCGAATCTAGTCACAATTAATTCGATATAGTCAACACAAATTATAGAAATTAATTCTATATGAAAATACTAATTTCCAACAAAGTCCGAAATTCAACTCAAAAATCGCCAGTGGGTCCCACGTCTTGGAACCAAACAAAAGTTATAAAATATAAACGGTCATTCAACCACAAGTCCAACCATACCAAATTTCGACAACAACTCGACTTTCAAATCCTCAATTTAATCTTAATGGTTTTCATAATTTTTCCAATTTAAAATACCAATTAAATGCTAAAAATAATAATAGATTCGGGTAATTTGACCAAAATTGAGTTAAGAACTCTTATCCCGATGTTTTACTTAAAATTATCCCGAACATTTGCCTCTCCCCGAGCTCCAAATCATCAAAAATGAAAAATGAGACGAACATAACTTAAGTTCTGCTGCCCAGTCATTTACTCTACGCGATCGCAGACAGGTTCACGTGATCACGAAGCAAAAATTTTCCATTACCTATTTTAACCTTACGCGATCGCGGATGACTTCACATGATCGCGAAGCATTAGCTCCTCAGACCTACGCGATCGCAGACTTGTCCACGCGATCGCGAAGCATAACCTCGCGTGACCCCTGTTGCCTCACTTCCTCTTTGCGGACGTAATTTGATCCACGCGTTCGCGATGCATTTCCTTTTCTCAGCTATACGATCATGGTCCTCCCCACGCGATCGTATAGAAAAAAGCTTAGCATCCCCAATTAAGCCTACGCGATCGCGGATCTTCCCACGCGATCGCGTAGAAGGATACTAGACTTGTGCACTAGAAAAACTTCAGCAAAACTCCAAGTCCAAAATTCGATCTGTTAACCATCCAAAACTCACCCGAGGCCCCCGGGACCTCAACGAAATACACCAACAAGTCCTAAAATATCATACGAACTTAGTCGAAGCCTCAAATCATATCAAACAACACTAAAACCATGAATCGCACCCCAATTCAAGCCTAATGAAAACTAACAATTTCCAACTTCTATATTCGATATCGAAAGCTATCAAATCAAGTCCGATTGACCTCACATTTTGCACACAAGTCATAAATGACATAACGGACCTATTCCAATTTCCAGAATCGTATTACGACCATGATATCAAAAAGTCAACCCCCGGTCAAATTACCAAACTTTCAATTTCCTATTTTTGCTATATCAAGCCTAATTTAATTACGGGCTTTCAAATAATTATCCGGACATATTACTAAGTACAAAATCACTATACGAAGCTATTGGAATCATCAAAACTCTATTGCGGAGTCGTTTACATTTAAGTCAACATCCGGTCAACCTTTTCAACTTAAGTTTTCATTCTTGAGACTAAGTATCTCAATTCATTTTGAAACCTCACCGGACCCGAACCAATTACCCTGGCAAGTCATATAACAACTGTAAAGCACAAAATGAGAAATAAGTGAGGGAACAGGGCTGTAATACTCAAAATAACCGACTGGATCGTTACAAATATTGTATGAAAGTTGAAAAATAGGTGTATAATGTATGAATCATTGTAAGAAATTTGTATTTAAGTTATAAATACTATCTATTTACATAAAGTTATTGATATATATATTGCGGTTAAACGCACACGCAAGTATATGCGGTCGTTAAGTAATAAAGTGATAAGAGAGTGTCGAACCCACGAGGACTTGTTATTGGCTATTAACTAGATCGGACTATTCTAATTATCTGAACAAGTACCTAAAAGTAGTGATGCTAAAATAATTAAACTAAAAAGAAAATAAATAATAAACTGTGAACAAGGGAAGAATAGATTTTTATGTATCAATGTAATGAAAACTATCCAGGGTTATGAGCTATCTAACATTCCTATTGTATTCTTCAATTGACTTGACTAACTAATTCTTCTAGTTTATTGGTTGACAGAGTTAATATTGCTCAGAAGAATCTGTCGAATTCTTACTCTCCTATTCAAGCTAACCTAATGCCTATATGTCTATGGAATTAGAACCGACAAGAACGCATTTACAATTCATGTACATCAGCCAAGCAAGACAATTAGATATATGTCTATCCTAACCGCGAATCTGTTCCCCGATGCCCGGGTTCAAGAACGTGCTCTACTCAATCCTATAGGCAATCTAGAATTTTCACTTTCGAGTTCAATTCAAGATTCATAGATAGTATTCAATTGGTGATCAAGCAATTAAATAATTAAGCGCAAGATTAAATAAACAAACCAATATGATAAATCAAGAAAGCAAAATCAGTATCTGAATAACAATAGTCATGAAGAACCACAACCCTAGAACGTGAAATTTAGCTCCACATAGAAATATTAGCCAAATAACAAATCATACAAAGAAACATAAGAATTAGTAAGTTTGGTAGAATAAAAGACGAAACCCGGTTTAGGACCCCTCGTATATGAGTTGAGGGCGTGTGAAAATAAAATAACCTTGTCCCGAACGAACTAGGAAAAGTTCCTGCCTCCAACGTCCAGACTAAGGGTAGCAAGTGGGCCGGTCCGGGACCGCGGGCCAAACGGGCCAGGACCGGTATTCGTGGGCCTGGTCCGGGCTTCTGGGCCGATTCGAGATTTGGGACCGCTGGGCCTGTGACTGTTTGGGCCCGGGACCGGACCGGTCCCTGGCGGGCCAAATGGTCCCAACGGCTACAATATTTTAAAAAAATTGAAAAGTTTAAAAAACAGACGTTGGGGGCTGTCAAAAATAGTCGTTGGCTATTTATAAAATAGCCATTTAACCCCCAACTTCGTTTTAACCCCAAACTTTTTATAATTATACTTTTTTCCTATTTTCAACTATAAATACCCCCTCATTCTTTCATTTTTCTTCAAAATCATCAATCTATCACAATCTCTCTCTAATTTTCTTTTATAATTGCTACTATTGCTTACTTTATTGTTATAATTTGTGAAACAATTATGAAGTTGGTGAATTGAAGTCTTCAACGATAATCAATTTTCAACAAGTTGTTCGCCAATTCGGTAATCTCGCTCCAACTCTTAAATTTTAATATTATATTTTTGTTTATTTTATTTTTTTCTATTACTTGATTAATTAAGATGGCTTCCTTAAAAAAGCCTTTTGGTAAAAATAAGAAAAAATCCAAGAGTGGCGAATCTAGTGCTCAATCTGTTCCTCCTCCACTACCCCGGACTCCCCGAATCAAAGCCCATATCCGTCCTACAACTGCTATTCTTGATAGCAATAATAGTTTATTACAATTTACTGAGAGTCGATTTTGCTATAATATTAGAGCTGGAGAACAATTAGACCATGAATTAATGAATGCTCTTTATTCTAATCCAACTATTGATGAAAATGATGATGCGGAAATAGATTTTGATGAAACTCAGCCGGATGATTATACACCCATTACTCCTGCTCCCGATATTAACCCAACTAGTGATAACCCTGCTAATCCAAATGATGCCTCATCTGATACTCTTGTTACTACCCCTACTTTTTCTAGACAACCTACCAAACGGACGGAAACATCTCTTGTTTGGCCATTTTTTACTCAACTAATTCGAGAAGATAAGGCTAAGTNGGAAACTTTGGCTAGACACATATTGAAACACCCTCAAGATAGAGTGAGATATCTTCGTCTGAAAGCTTTGGCCGACGACTATTAAACTTTGGCTAGACACTAAATGAGCTTGAATTTTATTTGTCGCAGTGAATTGAGGAAGTGAATCCCGACGTCTCCTTTAATCTTTTGAAATGGTGGAAGGACAAATAAAAATACTTTCCGGTTCTTTCAAGGATGGCCCAAGATATTTTAACTATTCAAACTTCAACAGTAGCATCGGAGAGCGCTTTCAGTTAAGCAAGACTTCAACTCGGTGATTATAGAGCGTCTATGAGGGAGAGCTTAAAAAAATCAGTACTTTTCAGAGATTGGATCCGGTCGGAAAGAAGAAATTTTGGACTTGCTGAATTACAACCAGAGGAAGACGAAGCTTACGAAAAAATGCTAGTTGAACTTGCGGAGGATGCTACTTCGCCCGGAAGCAGCGATGACCAAGCTACGTTTTCGCCACCACCAACGGAAATTCTTCCGGACCTTGATGGATTTATGAAGTTTGTAAAAAATACCATGTAACTTGTATGAACAAAAATTAGTATGTATTATGTAACTTGTATTTTGGCACATCTTGATTAGTTTCTTTTTCTTCTCAATGGTGGTATTAACATCTTGTTGTGCTCATTCCATAGGGGGAAGGAGGACTAAGAAAGATATTGTCATATGTTTTTAATACTATAATAAAATTACAAGGCATTGCTTTGAATATCACTTTAAATATTTTTGCCTTTAGACTTTAAATTTGAATTAAAAAATTTAGATCACAATTCTATAATAAAATTTACAAGGCATTGCCTTAGATATTTTTTTAACATCTTTTTGTCTCTAATTTCTATTTAACTTTTTTTTTAAAATTCGTTGGGCCTACTTAGCCCGCGGGCCGGGACCATTTAGCCCGGGACCATGAGTTCGTGGGCCCGGTCACGGGCCGATTACTATAAAAAGACTATTTGGCCCGGGACCATTTGGCCCATTTAATTTGGGACTGGCCCGGGATCGGAACCGTTTAGACCGGCCCACTTGGCCCGTTTAGGCCCGGGACCGGCCCACTTGCCACCTTAGTCCAGACCAGCGCCTAGCGCTGGCCTTGGCGCTGTAGGCATAATGTATCATGCTAATTCCTTCAAATTTGCTTTGCTTTGCTTTGCATCTCTTCTTTTCTCTTGTCTTCCACCTAGGGGACAAAACCCAAAGGGTGTCCCTCCTTTTTTTATTCTTTTAATTTTCTTTCTTTTTCTTCTGCGTTTTATTCGATTTTGCTTCAACTCTCTTCATCTTCACACTGCTTTATTTCTACACAGTTAAAATATAATATTAAACACAAAGTAATATGATTAACACTCAAAAGATGATTAAAAGTACTAGAATGTGAGGCAACAATAATTAAATCTATGTATTTTTTGGCCTAATATCACAACCCCACACTTAAACTCTTGCTCGTCCTCGAGTAAGCATTAAAACCATTCTCAATAAATCAAGCCTAGAAACACCACCACTTCGATTGATACTAACAATTAGGCCCTATAGTAACTCAAACCATTAGATATACATTTTCTGATCATCGTGCAAGATATACAAGTCACAAACAAACAACAAACTTCTAACCTCCTAACCTGAGAGAGGGACTCTAACTCACCAAATTTAAGCTCGCTCACCTACTCTGTCAAATAAAGATAATAACATCACCTTTCTATCATGAAACAAGTGCCCTCATAAGAATTAATAGTCCATAAACTCAAATCAAAGAATGAATATAATATAAGGACTTAGCATCAAAGAACAACTCTCGCACTCCCAACGAATTCACATGTATGCACAAAGAACCATGGGCTTGCCCATTATGTACATCTCTACTAATTAAGTATACTCGAATAGAATCAAATAGAACTTTTACGGGTTGTAATGTTGGCTAAGGGAAGGGTAGGGAAATTGTATAATAGTGATTTACACTCCCCTAAGCACTTTTGTATTTTTAGACTTCTTTACCCGTTATTTTTATCTCCTAATTTTATTTTTCAATCCTCTCTTCATCTATTATTTCACAAGTATTTCCCTCATATCAAGAACGTTTTATTGTTTTTTCAAAGCATTTTTTTTAATTCTCTTTTTTTTTTCATGTCACATTCTTTTCAAGAGGGCATTTTCATCACTTTTCAGCTATCGTTGGTCACCATTTTTTACTTAATCATCCCATTGTTCAAATTTATCAATTAATAATACATTCTAAGCAACAATGCTCAAGGAAGTAGGGTGCAAAAACTAGGGATTCAACAAAAGGATCAAGGCAAAAATACGGCTTCCAAACAAAAGGCTACAGGCTGTACAATATCTGAAATGGCTAAAATTCACAAGACATATCAAAGAAAGCCTATTATCATCTTCTAAAGAGAGCAACACTTTTATTTCGCTTCAATAACATGCAGGGCAAGTTTTAGACTAAGATGCAAATCATGAAATATATGTAAGAAATCCTCACCACACATGGCACAAGTATCAATCAAGATGGATCAATTCTACTCTAAGACAGACATGGTCATAGCGAACGGCAAAATAAGAATAAGCTATATACAGAGTCACAACCTTGAGCTTATGTGTCAAAAAGTGTGCTATTTTGATTCATTACTCAAACACTCAGAGGAAAGTACTACTCAAGCTCAGGCCTAAATATGCTAGTATCAAACAAGTAACAAAAGGTTTTCTTCTCCCTCCTTTTCTAATCCTAAAAAAATAACTAATCCTAAAAATAAAAAAATATACCCGGTTTAAGTTACATCCCCTGGAAAAGAACCGATGCACAAAGAAAAAACAAGGGGGATTATTACCTAACTAAAACTAACTAGAACAAAAAGATTTTTTTAATATTTTTTTATTGGACCTTAATCTCTCAAGAAAGCTGTCCACAAGATCCATCATCAAGAAAAGTCTCAATTTTCTGTTTTTGTTTCTTTTGTTTATAACAAAAACTACTACTCAAAGAACGAGTACTACAACTAAGCTAAGATAGAATAGAAAATCACCTAGACAATCTCCTCACCCCACACTTAAAATTGTGCAATGTCCTCAATGCACACTGAAAATAACAAGAGGGTAAAAGAGACTCCCTGGTAGGCCAAAGGCCGAAGC
>AWOL01S0357923.1:14439-24634 GCA_000715115.1 Nicotiana otophora | reverse complement strand
TAGACCCCTGCTGTGATCCAGACCACTGCTGCGATCCAGACCCATGTTGCGATCTGGATGGTTGTAATCTATATGGATGCGATCCAGCTGGTGGTGAAGCAAATAGAGCAGATGATGGGCGTATCATCACATGGCCCTGTGACTGCTGACTCGGTGTACCCATGTAACTGTATGCAGGATTATGTGGAGGAAGCGGGGTATAGCCCTATGGTGGAGAATGGTAAGAATACTGCTTGGAGGGCGAATGGTAGGTAGTCTAATGAGTAGATGGATGTGGTGGAAAAGATGTGTGTCTAGAAGATTGATGTCGGCCATCAGCAGCGAACGGATACAAGTGTGGAGTGGAAGGAAGCGAGGGTGTAGCACTATCCTCATGATCAATAGGCCTCTTATCCTTCCTAGACCTACCTCGACCCCTACCGGTCATCTGTATAAATTAAAGAAAATATTAGAATTGAGAATATAAACCTATATAAGTTGAGAGCGCTTGAAAAAACTAATATGCTAGTCGTCTTCAAAATATCCTTCCTCATCCAAAAATTCTTCCTCTTAACTTATTTCATTTTCATCAGGTGATTCTTTGTCCTCATTTTCTATGATTGTTATTTCCTCCATATCAACTTCTTCTAATATGCGTTGAGGATGCTCCAAGTCATTTTCTAACTGATCATCCACCATTTGGTTAACACTTGAGGTATCATTTTGGTAAGCAACATCTAGCACATTCTCAACTTCCACCCTACCAACAGGCTTAGTTTTGATTAGAATCAATCAATCAGCCTTATCCATCTACAATGGATATGGAGCATAGTACACTTGCCTAACATTTTTTGCAATTATAAAAGGATCATAGCGATCATACTCCCTCTTTTAATAACCTCAATTGTGTAGTAATGCGAGTGTACATTTGTACCTCTTCTAGGTATTGGGTCAAACCACTTGCATCGGAAACGTATGTTCTTCTTATTTGGCCAACTTGAATATGATAATTCTAGAATCTTTTTGATCACACCATAATAATCATTTTTCCCATCCTGGTTGCCTTCACCGCCTTTAACACACACCCCATTGTTATTGCTTTTTTATACTTGGATCATTCCTCGGTATGAAATTTGTAACCATTCACAAAATACTTAGACATAGTTGTAACCGTAGGTGCATGTCCCCAAGATATATCTTTCAACAATTGATTAACACCGTTGTTCGGATTATTGACCTACATGTAGTGTTAAATCACAAGTGAGCAAGTATATTCACAAGTGACCAAGTATGTATATTCACATGTGAGAAAGTATGTAAATTGCCCTTACACATTCTTTAGACCATGCCTCAAATGTAGAATATACAGCATCATGGACAAATTGACTCACAAAGTCACTGAGCGACACATTGAAAATTTTGTTAGTTGCATCAAACTAATTAAATAATAGTCCATGTAAAATTATCTTACGTCAACACTTACTTAAGAAAGGGTTGAACTTTCGGACAATTTTGCAACATATGATTTGAAGCTGATTTGTACTCCATACTACTTATGCCCATTTTTATCGATCTTTAGAACCTCGGCCTGGCTGATTGAATATGGACATTGGTGGATATAATGAATTATTCTCAATCACGACATTATGCCGATTGGGCCTATTTCCAGCACATGGCACTTTACTGTCAAAGTAGTAAGAACAAAAATGGGCAGTTTCCTTTGCAAGATAGGCTTCACATATGGATCCTTCAATCCTATTCCTCTGTTTAACAAATAATTTACACTTGTCGATAGTCCTGCAAATTATCATATTAGACGAAAATGTTAAAGAAAATTACTAGAATGAATCAAGGTTTGATCATTACCTCTCGAATGGATACATCCACCTTCATTGAACCGGCCCTCCAAGTCGCACCTCGTGTACAAGGTGAATTGGAAGGTGTTCCATCACATCAAAGAAACCACATGGAAAAGTCCTTTCCACCTTATTACTGATTACATGAATGTTCCGATTCATTTGAAATAGGTTTTCTTCCCTTAATGTGGTAGAACATAAGTCTTTGAAGAACAAACTTATCTTTGTGATGGGTTTCCAGATATTTTCATGCAAACCACAAAATTCAATAGGGATTAAAGTTTCCATGAATATATGACAGTCATGACTTCTTATATGAGTCGGCTTTCCTTCAACCATATCGGCACGTTTTCCCCTGTTCGAAGCATAGCCCTCAGGCATCTTTAGGTTTGTAACCCACTCACAAATTTGCCGTCTTTGTTCCAAAATGAATGTGTAGTTGGCCTTGGGCTTGAACACCTTACCATTGTTCACAAACACCAAATGTAATTCAGGTCGCCTGCATATTCTTATAAGTCCATTCTAGCCTTCGGGTTATCTTTTGTCTTATTCTTATCATCCATCATTGTGTTGAACAAATTGTCAAAATAATCATTTTTAATATACATGACATCAAGATTGTGTCGGAGAAGATTATCCTTCCAATATGGCAACTCCCAAAATATGCTCTGTTTTGTCCAGTTATGAGTAATACCATATCCAGGTAATCTATAAGGTGGGGCCTTGGTAACTTTAGTGAAGTTTTAAACCCTCTCCCAAATTTCCTAATCGGAAAACATTGGAGGTGGAAAATCATGTTCAACTGTATTCTTTTTGAATGCATTCTTCATCCTACTGAACTCATGATCAACTGGCAAGAACGAGGTTTTTCACAAAATTTACAACTTTATGAATCTGCATCACCCTTATAATACAACATGCAACCATCTTCACAACAATAGATTCTCATAGTCGAGAGTCCTAACTTAGAAACCAATCTTGTAGCCTTATAGAAATTTTCAGGTATATTGAAAGTTGGGTCAACTAGTTCACTCATAAGGTGTCACGACTCGGAATTCCCACCCTAGGGACCGTGATGGTGCCTAAAATTTCATTTCCTAAGCAAGACAACATTAGAATATTTTTTAGCCATGTTTAACAATTTGAATTAAATAACAACCAAGAAACTAAATAAACTGAAATAGAGTGAGAAATTCATAACAACCGTTATATCTAGATACAAGCCCAAAACTAGTGTCACAAGTACACGAGCGACTAGAGTCNTGCCGATTGGGCCTATTTCTAGCACATGGCACTTTACTGTCAAAGTAGTAAGAACAAAAATGGGCAGTTTCCTTTGCAAGATAGGCTTCACATATGGATCCTTCAATCCTATTCCTCTGTTTAACAAATAATTTACACTTGTCGATAGTCCTGCAAATTATCATATTAGACGAAAATGTTAAAGAAAATTACTAGAATGAATCAAGGTTTGATCATTACCTCTCGAATGGATACATCCACCTTCATTGAACCGGCCCTCCAAGTCGCACCTCGTGTACAAGGTGAATTGGAAGGTGTTCCATCACATCAAAGAAACCACATGGAAAAGTCCTTTCCACCTTATTACTGATTACATGAATGTTCCGATTCATTTGAAATAGGTTTTCTTCCCTTAATGTGGTAGAACATAAGTCTTTGAAGAACAAACTTATCTTTGTGATGGGTTTCCAGATATTTTCGTGCAAACCACAAAATTCAATAGGGATTAAAGTTTCCATGAATATATGACAGTCATGACTTCTTATATGAGTCGGCTTTCCTTCAACCATATCGGCACGTTTTCCCCTGTTCGAAGCATAGCCCTCAGGCATCTTTAGGTTTGTAACCCACTCACAAATTTGCCGTCTTTGTTCCAAAATGAATGTGTAGTTGGCCTTGGGCTTGAACACCTTACCATTGTTCACAAACACCAAATGTAATTCAGGTCGCCTGCATATTCTTATAAGTCCATTCTAGCCTTCGGGTTATCTTTTGTCTTATTCTTATCATCCATCATTGTGTTGAACAAATTGTCAAAATAATCCTTTTCAATATACATGACATCAAGATTGTGTCGGAGAAGATTATCCTTCCAATATGGCAACTCCCAAAATATGCTCTGTTTTGTCCAGTTATGAGTAATACCATATCCAGGTAATCTATAAGGTGGGGCCTTGGTAACTTTAGTGAAGCTTTAAACCCTCTCCCAAATTTCCTAATCGGAAAACATTGGAGGTGGAAAATCATGTTCAACTGTATTCTTTTTGAATGCATTCTTCATCCTACTGAACTCATGATCAACTGGCAAGAACGAGGTTTTTCACAAAATTTACAACTTTATGAATCTGCATCACCCTTATAATACAACATGCAACCATCTTCACAACAATAGATTCTCATAGTCGAGAGTCCTAACTTAGAAACCAATCTTGTAGCCTTATAGAAATTTTCAGGTATATTGAAAGTTGGGTCAACTAGTTCACTCATAAGGTGTCACGACTCGGAATTCCCACCCTAGGGACCGTGATGGTGCCTAAAATTTCATTTCCTAAGCAAGACAACATTAGAATATTTTTTAGCCATGTTTAACAATTTGAATTAAATAACAACCAAGAAACTAAATAAACTGAAATAGAGTGAGAAATTCATAACAACCGTTATATCTAGATACAAGCCCAAAACTAGTGTCACAAGTACACGAGCGACTAGAGTCATACAAATAATGGTCTAAATGAAAACATGACTGTCTGAAATGAAATAAACAGCTAGAATAAGGTAGAAGGGGACATCAGGGCTACGAATGCCGTGCAGTTGTACCTCAAATCTCCATCGGGCAATCAATCCGAGCAATCTACTAACCGCCACTAGGACCGACTCTAAAATCTGCACAAGGAGAGCAGAGTGTAGTATGAGTACAACCGACCCCATGTACTCTTTATGTGTCAAGCCTAACCTTGACGAAGTAGTGACAAGGCTAAGGCGGGTCACTTACAATAACTTGTACGCAGTGTAATGATAATAACAGGAAAGGAACACAAAAAAGGTATGGAAGTTGACCCATGAAAATAAACGCAATCCTCGGAATCAGTAAAACCAGAGACATCAGTCCTCAGAATCTCGTATGAAAACACTGAAAGCTAATACAGTGCAATAATAAATACAAAACACACAATCTATTGCGGCGAATCCATTGCGGCACACAACCTGATCCCACCATATAATCAGAATCAGTATCATAATCCTCCCTTATTTCACCATATCAAAATCACATATAAAATCTATTGCGGCTTGCAACTCGATCCCACCATATCAATATCAATTCTCCCTTATTCCACATGTTGCAGCGTGCAACCCAACAAAATCAATAAATGTAATCAATTCAAAAACTCAACTCACACGAATCTCTATGATTAAAGAATACGAAAGCAAAGCCATAAAGGAACCTCATACCAAATCAAGGAAATGCTCCAATTAATATAAAGCAACAAGTCAAGCCAAATATACGACAATTAAAGTGTACAAGTAAGTCAAGTAAGGCAAGTAGCAATTAATCATGGAATCATGGAATCATGGAAGATACGAGCAATTCAATACAAGAGTAAATAGATTAGAAATAACAAGATACGGCATAGAAAGCAATTAAGCTATATACAAGTTAATACATGGAAGGAGATAATTAATGAAATACGAGAAAACATGAAAACAACTATTCTGACGGCATATATGCACTCATCACCTCGCATATACGCCGCTACACATGTAATTCACATAGCACATAGCTCAAGGGTTCCTAATTCCATTAAATCAAGGTTAGACCCAATACTTACCTCGCTCTAAAAGCAAGTCAAGGCTCAATTGGGGCCTTTCCTCTACAATTCGCCTCCAAACCAATCGAATCTACCCAAAATTGACTTAATATAAACAACCAATGCTAGGAAAATCAATTACAATGCATAAAGTTAAGATCTTTACACTTTTTTTCAAAAAGTCAACAAATGTCAACCCCGGGCTCACTTGGTCAAATTTCGAGATTCAGACCAAAACCTGGTTGCCCATTCACCCCCGAGCCCGGTTATGTAATTAGTTTTGAAATCCGACCTCAATTCGAGGTCTGTATCCCAAATTTACAAAACTCCCTAATTATACCCAAATCCCTAATTTCTACCATAAAAATCCTATATTTAATGTTAAAATCTTATGAAATATAATGGGTAATTGAAAAGAAATAGATTAAAGTCACTTACCAATGAACTTAGGAAGAAAATAGTTTAGAAAAACCGCCTCTAGGGTATTTAGGGTTGAGAGTTTGTGAAAAATGAGCTAAATCCCGTGTTCTCAGCTTTTTGTCCAGGCGCAGATGTCGCAATTGCGACCTGGGGTTCGCAATTGTGAAACCCGCAAATGCGAGAAATTTATCGCAATTGTGAAGAAGTCGCATCTCTACTGCCATCGCAAATGCAATGGTTTTATTCGCAAATGCGAACATGGGCATTCCGCAAATGCGACCAATTTGATAGCAATTGAGAACCAGCTCCCCCTAGCCCCCAATTTCAAATGCGACGAATTTGTTCGCATATGCGAACCTATCGCAATTGTGATCCTAACCTCGCAAATGAGAGGATAGAGACTTGTGCACAAAACCAGAAAAATCCTACTCTTTTAAACACTCTGTCGCGCGTCCGAAACTCACCCGAGCCCTTGGGGCTCCAAACGAAACACGCACGTAAATGTAATAACATCATACGGACTCGCGCGCATGATCAAAACACCAAAATAATACCTAGATCTACGAATCGGACACCAAAATGAATAAAATTTTCAAACATACTTGAGAACATGCAAATTTTACAACCAGACGTCTGAATCACGTCAAATCAACTTCGTTTTGCACCAAACTTTGCAGACAAGTCACAAATACTAAAATAAACCTATACCAAGTTTCGGAACCAAAATCCTAACCCAGTAATAACAAAGTCAACCTATGGTCAAACTTAAGAATTCATTTAAACCTTTAAATTGCTAATTTTCAACAAATTACATTAAATCAAGTTAGGGAGTTCTAAATTCGATTTCGGGTGAAACCCGGAGCAATACCCTCTTTCCAACCATGAATGTAACATCATGACCTCTAAGGTTGACATAACTCTTCTGCCTAGACTGAGCGGTGCGAAGTCGATCCTGAATAATCTTGACCTTATCCAAGGCATCCTGAACCAAATCGGTACCCAAAAATTGATCCTCTCCCGGCTCGAACCATCTAACTGGCGAAAGGCACCGCCTCCCATATAATGCCTCATAGGGAGCCATCTGAATGCTCGAGTGGCAGCTATTGTTTTAGGAAAACTCCGCAAATGGCAAAAACTGATCCTAATAACGCAAGCACGAAGCATATCCTCCAATATATGAATAGTGCGTTCAGACTGTTCGTCCGTCTAGGGATGAAATTTTGTACTCAACTCAACTCGTATGCCTAACCCACATTGTACGGCCATCCAGAAATGCGAGGTGATCTATGTACCTCAATTAGAAATGATAGACACGGGCACACCGGGAAGATGGACGATCTCGCGGATGTAGATCTCAGCTAACTGCTCTGAAGAATAGGTAATTGCCACTGGAATGAAATGTGCTGACTTGGTCAACCTGTCCATAATGACCCATACTGCGTCGAACTTCTTCTGAGTTCTTGGGAGTCCAACAACAAAATCCATAGTGATATGCTCCTACTTCCACTCAGGAATCTCTAGCCTCTGAAGCAAACCACCTGTCCTCTAATGCTTGTACTTTAGTTGCTGACAATTCAGACACCGAGCTACATATGCCACTATATCCTTCTTCATCCTTCTCCACCAATACTGCTGCCACAAGTCCTGATACATCTTAGCGGCACCCAGGTGAATAGAATACCGAAAACTGTGGGCCTCCTCAAGAATCAACTCACAAAGCCCATCCACATTAGGCACACAAATACGATCCTACATTCGCAAAACCCCATTATCCCCAACAGTAACCTGCTTGGCACCACCGTGCTACACCGAGTCCTTAAGGACAAGCAAAAGTGGATCATCATACTGACGCTCTCTGATGCGCTCATACAAGGAAGACCGAGAGACTGTGCAAGCTAGAACACGACTAGGCTCTGAAACATCTAACCTCATGAACTGATTGGCCAAAGCCTGAACATCTTATGCAAGCGGACTCCCACAAACTAGAATAGGGTACCCATACTCACAGACTTTCTTCTCAAGGCATCGACCACCACATTGGCCTTCCCGGGATGATACGAAATGTTGATATCATAGTCTTTCAACAGATCCAACCACAACCTCTGCCTCAAGTTAAGATCCTTTTGCTTGAACAAATACTGTAGACTTCGATGATCCGTGAATACCTCACATGACACGTCGTAAAGCTAGTGCCTCCAAATCTTCATCGCATGAACAATGGATACCAACTCTAAGTCATGAACAGGGTAATTCTTCTCATGAACCTTCAATTTCCGCAATGCGTATGCAATCACCCTGTCATCCTGCATCAATACTATACCGAGCCTAATATGAGATGCATCACAATACACCGTATAGGATCCTGAACATGTGGGCAACACCAACACTGGCACCGTAGTCAAAGCAGTCTTGAGCTTCTGAAAGCTCAGCTCACACTCATCCGACCATCTGAATGGGGCACCCTTATGGGTCAATCTAGTCAATAGGGATGCTATGGATGAAAACCCCTCCACGAACCGACGATAATAACCCGCCAAACACAGGAAACTCCGAATCCCTATAGCTGAAGTAGGTCTAGGCCAATTCTAGAATGCCTCAATCTTCTTAGGATCAACCTTTATGCCCTCTGCCGATACAACATGCCCCAAAAAGGTGGCTGAGTCTAACCAAAACTCACACTTTGAAAACTTGGCATATTATTTCTTAGAGTCTGAAGTACAATTCGAAGATGTTGCTCACGCTCCTCTCGACTGCGAGAGTAGATCAAGATATCATCAATGAATACAATCACAAAAGAATATAAATAGGGCTTGAATACACGGTTCATCAAATTCATAAATGTTGATAGGGCATTTGTCAACCCAAATGACATCACTAGAAACTCATAATGCCCATACAGAGTTCAAAAAGCTGTCTTAGGTACATCTGATGCCTTAATCTTCAACTGATGGTATCCAGACCTCAAATCAATCTTAGGAAATACCTTGGCACCCTGAAGCTGATCAAATAAGTCATTAATCCTCGGAAACGGATGCTTGTTCTTGATAGTGACTTTGTTCAACTGTCGATAGTCTATACACATTCTCATCGACCCATTTTTCTTCTACACGAACAACATGGGTGCACCCCAAGGCGAGACACTAGGTCTAATGAATCCCTTATCAAGAAAATCTTGCAACTGCTCCTTCAATTCCTTCAACTCCGGCGGGGCCATACGACATGGTGGAATAGAAATGGGTTGAGTGCTCGGAGATAAATCAGTACATAAGTCAATATCTCTGTCGGGTGGCATCCCCGATAGATTTGCAGGAATTACCTCTAGAAACTCACGCACAACTAGTACTGAATCTATGGAAGGAACCCCCGCTCTCGAATCACAAACATAGGCCAAATATGCTAGACATCCCTTCTCGACCATATGTCGACCTTGCTGGTAGAATGGACAGGAGTCCCTCTCTACTCTAATCGAGCCAACCCCGATATGGATAAGATCACCGTCTTGGCGTGACAATCCAATATAGCATGATTAGGTGACAGTCAATCCATACCCAACATAACATCAAAATCTACCATACCAAGAAGTGGAAGATCTATGCTAGTCTTAATACTCCCAATAGTAATCACACACAAGAAATAGACACGATCTACAACAATGGAATCTCCCACAGGCGTGTACAAAAACATAGGAGCACTCAAAGAATCACGCCAGATAAGAAGCAAATTAGGATGACACGTACGAATAAGTAGAGCCTGGATCAAATAGAGCTGAAGCATCTCTATGGAAAACTGGAATAATACCTGTGATAACGACGTCAAATGACTCGGCCTTAGGCCTAGCTGGGAAAGCATAAAATCGGGGTTGGTCCCCACCACTTTGACCTACGTCTTTGGGACGACCTCTAGCTGGCTTGCCTCTACCTCTAACGGCCTAACCTCCACCTCTAATGGCTTGACCTCCACTTCTGGCTGCCTGACCCCTTTCTCTAGCTGACTGAGTGGGCGGTGGAGAAATCGGTGTTGGGACTATGGCACGAGAACTCTATTGTGGCATGCCGCCCAACAATCTCGGGTAGAACCTCCTGATGTGACCAGTACCTCCACACTCAAAACACC
>AWOL01S0357858.1:0-24621 GCA_000715115.1 Nicotiana otophora | reverse complement strand
AAAAAAAAAAAGAAAATTAAAATTTTGATTTACTACTTTTGTTCTGTTTTCTCTTATCTTTTTAATAGTAAACTCCAGTAAAACTGTGTGCTTGTTTCACAAACGTGGTCAAAATCGAAGAGAGAGGTTCGGTTGTATCGGATGAAATATGTTAGGACCGAAATAATCGGGTGTCATACGGAAGCTAGTAAATCAAATCTTGAACGACGATAAATCGAACAACATAAGAGAAATATATCAAAAGAAACACAAATATTTAATGTGGTTCGGTCAATTGACCTACGTCCATGACGAAGATGAACAATCCATTATATAAAAGAGAATACAAAATATCGAGAGAACAACCTCACAAAGAGACAAACACAAGTGACACACTAACACTTGTCCCGAAAAGTTCTTTCCCTAAACAAGACTCTCAAATCCCTTATGGATACATTGTGGATGCTACTGAATGAGAAGTAAGGATCCTCAATTTATAAAAGTCCAAACATTTTCCAACAAGAAAAAGAGACTAGCCAAATATGAGAGATTTATAATTTCCTTCCAAGAAAAGAAAAACTCAATTATGGTAAATATGTTGTCCTTTCCTTCAAGAGATAAGAAAATTAAATCAAATATGATAAAAAAATCAGGATAAACACCTAACAAAATTGACTAAAGGTAGTACAACCGTTGGATTTCAGGAGGATGGGTGCATTACTACTGTTTAGGGGCAGATTTAGGAGGCGAAAAAGGTTCACCTGAACCCTATTCGTTATAAAATTACACTGTACGTATAAGGAAAAATCTGTTTTACGCCTTTATATATATTATATTTTGAATACTCTTGACACATTCCAAAAGCAAAGTTCAGTAGTCAAGGGGATTCAAAATCTTAATAGAAGTCTTGCCTCCGCCACTGCTACTATTTCATTTCATTTTCTAAAATTTTGGCACTACAATAGCTTGACAAAACAGTCAATATTATTATTACAAAAAAAGATATATCATTTTGTTGACAAATGCCTATGGATAGTTTTCGTATCTTGGAGAACTATCAATCATAACATCATTATTTATAGTTACAAATACTTAGCTCTATGTAATAAACCTAAAGCACTTTTCAAAAGGAGAATGGTAAATAAATTGAAGATTAAACTAAATTAGAATTTCAATTGTTTAGAGTTTTAAAACTCAAAGATTGAACAAAAAAAATGAAGAATGAGAGAAAAAAAAAAGAAAAAGAAAGAGAAGTGAGGAAAAAAAACAAAGAGGAATCAGGAAATAAAAGACAAGTCATTCAAACTCTAGACTTGGGAGGTGAAGGTGCACAAAACTACCTATGTACCAAATGGTCTCTTGAGCATAGGTTTTCCCATACGAAAATTTAAGTATTTTATCAGAAAAATATTAGTGTGATAAATAATGTAGAGAGATACATAGGTTCACGTATATTATACCCCTCCATGTAGCTAGACCCATCCTCGTAATACGATTATTTTTTCTTCCAGAAAGTAATGAATTGTAAATGTTTAGGACGAAGATTTAAGAGGGGAGAGAATGACAAAAATAAATCCATTGTTTAGGGGTTAGGTTTTGTACGGGTTAAAATCCGCCTCCATATTTGGGATTAAGTAGTATCGAGAAAGGAGTCGGCCGATGTTGACCAAAAGATGACAAAGCCCATGGTCGATGTGCAAAAAATGGTTGATGTCAAGCGCCGTAAATAGATCTGTAACGACTTGTTTATTGGGGCATGGTATTAAGAGAATATTCTATTGGATATTCTTGGTACATGTACTATTATGGTTTATTGGGGGTATGTCTCATATAAATAGAAAAAAAGTAATGAATAGGGACATGTGACATTCATGGTGATAAGAGCAGACTTTATAAAAGATTTCCTTCCTCTTGAAAAGATACAAAGAATATCTTTTTGTCAAGATTCTTGTTTACATTATCCTGCACTTTTCTATCAGATCCGAGAAGATTTCGAATGTTCTAAGATCTGTCTGTCATTCATTATTGTCAGGAGGAATAATCACCTAGCTCATTATTTATTGGGTAAACCACTCCTCATATTTCTCAAATGTCATTTACTGCTATTTATTATCGGCCCTTCTTCCATTATTGCTTATATTTTATGACTGTTTAATGATTGTTGTTGTCAACCCTCTGCTGAATCCGTCCCACTTCACACACGCTTTCAAGATTCACATCTAGAGATATTGCATGAGACTAAGCATTGTCTCCTTCTTCTTGCATGAGGTTAAGCACTGCCTCCCTAATTGCATAAGGCTAAGAATTGACTTTCCCTTCATGAGACTAAGCACTGCCTCCTTTTCTTGCATGAGGCTAAGCACTGCCTCCCTAATTGCATAAGGCTAAGTATTGCCTTTCCTTGCGTGAAACTAAATACTATCTCCACTACGCTACCTATGATCTAGCACTATCTCTTTGGTCACCTAGGGCTAAGCGCCACCCTCATCTCACACAAGACTAAGACTTGTCTTGTCTCCTCCTCGCATATGACCAAGCATCATATCTTTGCTTTTCATGGGCTGAAACATCGCCATTTTGTTCTAAGGTGTCATAGTTCGAAGGCATCATCCTCATAGCTAGGAGACACCATTTCATGGCCCGAGGATATCTCAAAATTGAACATCATTATTCAAAGGCGTCGTAGTCCAGAGGAACCATCCTCATGGCCCGAGGACACCATTTCATGGCCTGCGAATCCCTTATCATACACTTCATGGCCCAGGACATCATGGTCTAAGGACATCATCCTCACCGTCCAAAGACAACATTCATGGTCTAAAGGGAATTTGCATCACGTTTAAACTTTCACAATAACCCATATATATATATATATATATTCACATGCACCGTGTTTTAAGTTATGCAGGTAATCCAGGAAGTAACCGTTCTACAAACGGGAGCAATCTTCGCTCTGGTTACCGTTCATTCACATCCTTCAATTGTTTCAAACGTAACCAACAACCATTAATGGCCTACCTTTTACTCTGTGGCCGTTCAGATTTCTGCCTTGTGACATAATCGTAACGTTCCAAATTCACATTCACGACTCCGCATAAATTCATCTGATACTATCACACCCAAAAGAACCATCTCTGAAACATGTAAACATTCCTATAAGAACTCCATTGGTTTCGTTCACCGTTGGATCCAAAACTACATACGACCCGATTCACGTAGCACTAGGGATATGTAGGCAACTCAGGAACCAGGGTCCGACCTCCACTTTTTCATATCACATCATTCCCCACTCAATTCGGCCAAAATCGGTTATCATGTTCTTTATCCCGCAACTCTTTCAATATTTTCGGGTAAAGAGGGGCAGCTGTTAATACCCAATTTTATCCTCATATTTTTCAAATAATTTATATACTTTCAAAATATTATTTTTGCATCATTATGTAGTTTACAAAATCTATACAAGTATTTTCTATAATTTTGCATAATATTTAGAGCTTTAAAATTGATTTTTTTGTATTTAAATTACTGGAATATTTATTAATTATTCCTTTAAATTATTATTATGATGACCTAATCATCTAAAATTATTATTTGCATCCATAATATGTGTTTCAAATATTTTTTACTTAATTATATTGGTTTTCTTAGGCTAATTGCATAATCTTGCAATAATAGCTTATATTTTACATTTTTATTGTATTTTGTCATTTTATTCAGGGTCAAAATAATATTTTATATTTTTATAATCTTTTACTATAATTTTAAAGTATTAATTTACATAAATAATATTTTTGTATATATTTATTTAACTATTTGTTTTAAATTATTTCCCTTTTAATCTCTTATTTAAAAGTTGGCTCAATTTTTTGAGCTATTTTTCGTACCAAACAGACCCAAATCCCTGAACCAATCCCCAAGCGACCCTGCCCAGTCCAAAATCTGACCCAACTCATTTTTAATCTCGGCAATTGATCAAAGCGATCAACGGTGCACAACACCCCACTCCCTTTCCTTATATCCCCATAACCTAACCCTAATCCACATTTCCTAAAGACAACTGCCTATATTCTCTCCGTCACTCCCTTCTCTTTCACGAACCCTAGCCGTCACACCCCCCATGATCTCTGATTCCTACATTGATATGGAATCCTCTTATGATTTGCCTTCCATATATGCTACATCTCCGTATTACTTACACGATTTTGGTATTACTTAGTACTTGCCTATCTTTGGCAAGTACCAGACCTGGAATCATGTGGAAATCGTCTTCAATCTTTAAGATCTAGATGGTATTCCATCTATATACGTTCATGGCAAGGCGATATGAAACCGATTCACAAAACCTTTGGTCGAATCTTTGATTTCTGTCAATTAGGGTTTACCTAATTTTTTCCTAATCCGATTAAATTGATTCTGCATGTTTATTTCCTTATTTATGTTTTATTTTACAGTGTTTCCTTGTTTGTTGGCTTGATTTCTCCTACTATATAAACACCTCCCCATTTCCTTTTGAAACAGACGTTTTTCACGAGATTCACTAAGAACTAAAGGTTGTCACTCTATTATTCTCTCATGCTCTTGTTCTATACCTTGTCTCTTGGCAGACTAAAAGCCAAGGACACCAGAATTCGATTTTTCATTATTTTGTTTTTGGCGCGAACACTGCTCGGGGTTCGTTTTAAGCCTTTAGGAACTGTGACGCACTAAGATTCTGGGTTCTATTGCTCTTTGGTGACATTTAGAGTACTGTGGAGTTTGTTTTTTCTTGTTTGTCTATTTGTCAAGTGATAACTGGTAAGTTCCTTAGCTTTCGCAATTTTATTATCTTGTGTTCATGATTTGCATATTCATACCTCTGAAATTTCATGACCTGATGTGTTTCTAGACCATCTCCATGTGCAACCTTGTTGGCATTGAACTCGTTTTGTGATCTGAACTTCTTTAGCATTTGATTTTACCTAAATCTGTGAGTTCTGAGATATGTTTATGCTTAACTTGAATAATTTAGACTCTCTTAAGTTCGTTTAGCCTAATATGTTGGTACCTGAATGTTTACATTTACTACTTGGCATGAGTTTGCTTCCCTGCTTTGTTCTGGGTTCATGTAATGACTGACTCGTATCTGTAATGTTTCATAATCTATGACCTTTACTCTAGCTATGACCTGCTCCCATGCTATTTTGTCACTCATTATGTCTTTGGTTTGCCTAATCATGTATCCCCTATATCAATTTAAAAATCGTTGATGGCCCTCACCATCTCGACATCCTTTGCTTTCAATTCATCTCGAAGAGCTTGGAAATTGCCACTCTCACCAAACCGCCTAAAATTTTTGCGGTGTTTGCCACGGTACTCACGGTATTTTCGCTCCATCTTTAGAAAAATAGCCTTACGCCTCTCCTCTCTTCGGGCATTTTCAATCTCCAAAATCACAGTCTGAAAGCGAAAGATAGAGAAAATGGAGAGTAAGTACAAAGCCTAAACGCTGAAATTGACAAACAAAAAACGGAAGAAGTCGAGAAGCTTACCCTAAAAGCGATATCGGCTATGATCCTTGATAAGGTTGCGTCATCCAGCTTTTCAGGGGTTTTACCCTTCTCGTCAAAACAAAGGGGACCAAGGGAAGGAACCACGTTATCCGTATTTACCAAACAAATCTCGATCCACGGGGATCGCAATGGTCCGCGTGGACCCCTTTAGTCTTACTTCAAGTCCTGTAAAACCCTCCCCCATCATCCTTATCTTATCGTCATAAATATCAGAGTGGGTCTCGTAGCCATCCTCAACAATGTTTTTTCCTTTCCCGTCGACCACCGAATAAGGACCATCAACTCGTCGCGAGGCTGATGGCTCGTCTTGCCGTGAAATATGAGAGACTCTCGCAGATGGCACTTCAGCTTCCGTCGTGACATTGGGAAGGGATGTGCTCTCTGTGGCCTCAATCGATGTTGGAATCTTAGTCGACGACTCGATGCTATCTTTAAACCCTATTGTCGTCGTCTCACGGATGATGTAATCGCCCCTTACTGAATCCACTCCCCGGGCGACCCCATCACCGATGTCCACCGATCTTCTCTTACAAGGATCTAAATTCCCACTAAATAATACAAAGGGAAAGTCGAGAGCTCTGCTGCCGATATGTTGGCAGGCGGAGAAAAAACTGATATTGAGGCAGCAGCAGGTAGGGGCGACGACCGAGCAGACCTGGCCGCGGTGATAGAAGGAACATAAGTAGATGACCAGGCAGGTCTAGCCGCAGTCACGATGGGAACAGAGTCCGCAGAAGAATCAGCCTTCCTCTTACGAAAAGCACGAGGAGGAGCCCTTGGCCACCTCGAAGATCCTAGAACTGAAAAATAATGAAGGTTATCACTACCAAGAATAAACTACAACAAGTAAGAGACCCTTGAGGTCGAGATAGCAAACATTCGTACAAATGAACTCACCAGCCAGGGAAGAAGTCAGCCCGAATTTCTTGAGAAAGCCCGGACATTCCCGAATCCCCACAATCTAACACAGAACCCGGTCAACCGAGTTCGAAATATCCCTAACCAAAGGAAGGGGAGTAGTCTTGGCTGTACGGAGAAGGGACGAAATGTTAGAATCAACGACCAAAACAAATCAAGTGCTTTCGCAAAAGAAAAGAAATATATATAAATATATATATATACACACACACACACACACACACACACACTTACGAGTGCAATTCCAAGTCTCACGGAAGCCGTTCGCGTTAGTCACCACGTATTCGGTTCTGACAAAAAAGAAGTTGAGCCAGAACTGGCAATTTACCTTATCGTCTATCTTCACCACCATGCATTTACTTCCTCGATGACGAAGGTGCAACATCGTCCCCTTGTAAAAGCTAGGGGCGAAGAGATGCATCAGATGGCTAAGTGAGACATCTACCCCGGCTAATTCCACAAATTTTGTGAGCATCCTAATAAGCTTGTAGATGTACGGGGAGAGTTCGGCCGGGCAAATACCATAGTAGCGGCAAAATTCCTCCACCAACGGTAGAAGGGGAAGAGTATATCCAACATGGAAAGTGTATGCATAGAACGCGTAATACCCGGGACGGTGAATTTGTACCATATCACGCCCTGCTAGGATAGATCGATGTGGGCAGGAATGTTGAATTTTGCCCAAAGCGCAGTAAGATCAACCTCTTTCATCACTGACTCCGAGACCTTAAGCTCGCCTTCAGGCGCCTTCAAAAAATTAGACTTTACTTTTTCACTACGGGAAATTATTTCTTCCACCGTGGAAACATTATAATCTTCAACAGCGACAAAGACGAAGAACACCTTTTTATCAAGATTATTGTTTATATCCTTCATTTTTCCATCAGATCCGAGAAGATTTCGAATGTTCTAAGATCTGTCTGTCATTCATAATTGTCAATAGGAATAATCACCTAGCTCATTATTCATTAGGTGAACCACTCCTATTTACTCAAATGCCATTTACTGCTATTTATTATCGGCCCTTCTTCCATTATTGCTTATATTTTATGATTGTTTTAATGTTTGTTGTTGTCAACCCTCTGCTGAATCTGTCCCACCTCACACACGCTTTCAAGATTCACATCTAGAGATATTATCATTAACTAGATTTAATCCCTTATTACATAAATATAATTATTTTATCCGAACGTTATACCTTTTGGTCAAACAGGTTTAAAGTGGTCCTTTAAATTTATACTAAGCAATTTTCATATTTTAAATTTGTCAAAATTGAGCATTTTTGGTCTTTGACAAATATTTAACAAACTTTGAATGTTAAACTTAGTAGAATAAAAGGATTAAATTAAAAATACCAGAAAAGTCCAATAAAACAACAAAAATCACAACAAAAAAACTAAACCTAACACAAGAAATAGATTTAAAAAAATGTTAAAAGTTTCACTTTAAAAGGCTGCACCAAAATTTAGAAATAAACCAAAAATAGTAGAAACTATAAAATTTGAAAATCAAAATATAAATTCATGTTAAATACTAATTTTTTTCACAATTTCTGTTAAATCTAACGAATATAATTTGTTAAATATTTATTGAAAACCAAAAGTGCTTGATATTGTTAATCGTAAAGGACCAAAACCGCTCTAAGTATATTTAAAAAGATCATTTTGAACGTACCACTAAATGTAAGGGTTAAGTTTTGTCATTAATAGGGGGTGGCCAAGAAAAAGAAAAAGAAGAAGAACATGATCCTGTTTATTTATTTTATTTTCTATTTAGCCAGACATTATACTATATAGGGTAAAATTAGTTTATATTAAATGATCGAATGATTGCATGACACGTGGAACCGGAAGAAGACGGAAGATGAATCGAGTGAAAACCAAGACCGAGGACAAGATATTTGGTTGGTATCGGGTCAATCCCGAAGGGAACGCAGTCAACTGAAGCAAATGAATGTTTGTCAACAGATGTTATTTAATGAAGAATATTCCTCAGTATTAAATAGGCAGCCGTGGTAGAGAATTTTGGCATTCATGGCCCACCGTTACATATTCATCAATGGCTCTCATTATTGTCATTTAAGAAGGACTTGATCCTAGGATCTTGTTTTCCTAGGTATAGCTATAAATAGGGACCTCAACAACCATTGTAAATGACACGAAACCTCTCGCAAAACTTATGCTATACTTTATTCTCAAGCAAAAGAATACAACTTTATTTTCTGTTTGATATTGCTTTTGCTGCTGTCCTCGGAAGTATTGCTCCCGGAGACAAGCTTCATATTTCCTTTGATTTTAACGCTAAGTCTTACTTTTAATTTAATTTATTTATCATTTTGGATCAAACCAATTCGCAGGTCTATAAATCACGCAATAAATTTAACTGTCCGTTTTACAGGTAAACAGTTTGGCGCCCACTGTGGGGCTTAGACAACTGCGTAATTGAGTTGATCCTTGCATCTATCACTAACTTGTTTGATTCTTTATTTCATGGCAAATATCGAAAAAATGGCAGCTAACAATGTCAACATCGCGCATAACGTTGAGGCACACAAAAATCTGCTTCAACATGAGGAGTCAATCAGTGACACCTGCAACGAGAGGGGCGTAGAGACTCCGGTCCTTGGTGGACAATATCCCTGACATGTGCGGGAGATAACTTTTGATGACGCTGAGGACGGTCATGTTGTGGAAATAGTATGGATCTTGAGAAAGAGAAACAAAAGGCCATCATGGACCATCTCTCAAGGTAAGACCAGGTCATGACAGAACTAAAGCAGGCATTATCAAGCGCTTTTAACAATGCGAATGGAAGAGGCCATGTTCCTCCCGGCACTCCTGCAAATCNTTCGGCCTTTGGCCTTTCAAGGAGTTTTTTGTCCACCCTCATTATTATTTTGCTTTATTTGTGCATTGGGGACACTGCACTCCTTTAAGTGTGAGGTGGGAGAATTTCTCTCGATAATTGATAGTAGTATGTTAGAAAATGTTAACTTCTTATTTTGATTTTAGCTTCTTATTTTTGTTTTCGCCGTGTAGTATTTTAGTAGCTTAATTTATTTATTTTAAATGTGGAAAATAAGAAGAAACAAATCGAAAAAGGTAGAAAAATTGGATTTTTCCCGACGATGGATCTCCTACACAATTTTCTTGAGGGATTAAAGTCTAAACAAAAATCCAAAAATATGTCTTTTAGCTTTCTTTAGGTAGTAATAATCCCCTGTGGTTTTTCTTTGTGGCTCGGTTCTTTTCCATGGGATGTAGTTTGAACTGGGTAGTAGTTTTTTCTTTTTTTATTTTTTATTTTTAGAGTAGATTAAAAATTAGGGAATAAATGGAGGAAGAAAGATGAGATTTCTAGGCGCCCTTGACTTGTTTGATAGTAGTATATTTAGGCTTTGGCATGCGTAGTATCTTTCCTATGTGCTAAAATTGCTTATGATGCCTTGGTTATTTGGATAGTATGTTTTATGACGCCTATGTCTCATTTTCTTGACTTATGTTCACTTTGTGCTTAATGCTTAATATCTCGTGGCTCCGTGGATACTTGCATTAGTTTAAGAGTCGGAATGAAACCGTCCTTAGTGAGTCGTGTGCCATGTGAGATTTTTGTATAATCAATGTTTTTGTAATTGATTCTAGAACTTGCCCGGTATGTGAGTCGAATCGAAATTTTAGGTGATACTCGGTTTGAAAAATAATTTTAGGCTATCTTTATTCTTTTTGAGTTTAATGCTTATCACAAATAAAATATATCCCTAGTTAACCATTTTGAGCTTATAGACTTTTATTTGGTACCCACATTACAAGCCTAAACCTCTTTTGTTCTAAATTGATACTGTTTTGATCCTTTTACTTCTTAAAACACTTTAATTGTTAGATGAGCACTAAAAGAAGTAAGAAGGGACTAAGTGTGGGGTGACTTTTGCGTGGAACCAATGAAAGAAAGAAGGGTGCACTTATTTTATAAAATAATATACCATTAGCGGAAATTGATAAAGAAAAAAAAAGAAAAAAATAGTAGATGAATTGATATTTTGTTTTTTCTAGTGGGAATGAATTAAAGTAGTGCTTAAAGAAAGAGGGAACATTGTTAGGGATGATTTCAGTTGTGAAATTAAAATTGCGATTGCAGAATTTGCGCTTACAGTTGATTTTGTGATGTGTTAAAGTGATTAGGAGGGTTAAGCACTATTCCTAAATATATCCTTCCCATCCCTTAGCCCACATTACAACCATAGAAAAGTCCTAATTGATTTTAGATTGAGTGAGCCTACATTGGTAGAGATTTACATTAAGGGCAAGTCTATGGTGCCAATTGCATGCATGTGACTTCTTTTGTGAGAGTGAGAGATTTGTTTTTGATATATATGAGTCCTTAAAATATATTTGAGCATTTGATTTGAATGTATGGATCCAACTTACTCTCTTGTTCTTGTTGTAAGGGAACGTGATTTTACAAGGGATAGGTAACGTTATTAGACTTCTCTCTATGATGTTGGGTGTTTAAGCCATGAGTGCATTGTGACATTGAGTTGGTTTTTGAGGCTAGTATTGTTAGGAGCATATTGTCCTTGTTTTGAATGCGGCTTCGACGGAGCTGGGGGAGGGGGGCGGTAGCGGATCCGTTAACGAAGACGGTAATTATCCCTTCAAAATCGAACTAATAGATTAATGAGAGAAATGAACAAGCGGATGGATCAGAACACGAAAGAGTTCCATGCTTGAATGGACCAAATCTCGGGCGTACTGCTAGTGTTGAAGGGCCAAGGACTCGAAGAAGTACACCCAATTGGCGTGTAAACCGACTGCAACACCAGAATTGATACCGAAATGGTTCATAATGCCGGACAAAGTGAAGTACGATGGGTCTTCGGACCCTCAGGAACATATCACGACTTATACAATGGCAGTAAAAGGAAACAACTTAGCCCAACATGAGATTGAGTCAGTTCTGCTTAAGAAATTCGGAGAAACTCTCACAAAAGGGGCCTTGACATGGTATTCACTCCTACTCGAACACTCAATAGATTACTTTGAGATGCTCAAAATTCTTTAATTAAGGCCCATGCCGGGGCCAAGAAGGTCTAGGACCGAAAAGCGGACATATTAAGAATTTTGCAGAGAGAGTACAAATTGCTGCGTGAGTTCGTATTCAGGTTCCAAAAAGAACGGATATTGTTATCGGTTGTGCCGGATGAATGGGCAGTCGAGGCATTCACCAAGGGTTTGAACGTGAGGAGATCCGACGCCTCCCGAAAGTTGAAAGAGTGCATGCTCGAGTTCCAAGAAACCACATGGGCGGAAGTCCACAACCGTTATGAATAAAAAATAAGGATAGAAGATGACCAGCCCGGTTTCACAACAACAACTAAGGGACGGGACCGAGACAAGAACTAGGATAAGTTCAAGGATGATTTTGATGTAGACTGGCGATATTCCAAAAGCTAATTCTTCCCTTACGAGAGAGCCGAAGTCCGCGGCAGCAAAAGGGTTCGGTCCTCATATAGGTTTTCTCCCAATAGAAGAACTGACCGCGGTCGGAACAATAGGTCGCTACAAGAAAAATAGGTATCGTGGACCTGGGATTTCTCCTATCCCAGGTTGTCGGATAATAACTTCAACATTAGCGTAGTAGAGCTGGTATCGGCAAAGAGAAACATCAAGAAAGCACGGTTCTCGAGGCCAATCAGATCTGATCCCAGCTAGAGGGATCCCAACTTATAGTGCAAATATCATGGAATTCTCGGTCCTAGAATTGGGACTGCCGATATCTACACGAGAAGGTGGAAACATTACTGAAGAACGGTCATCTCAGGGGGTTCTTGAGGTACGGGGCCCAGAACAATTACGGTCGTAGCCGAGATAATGCACAACCCTCAAAGATAGGGGAAGACCCTCATCGACTAACTATCAACATGATTTTCGTGGGGAATGAGATCAACCGTGTAACTTTCTTGACAGCCAAGAAGACGAAGGTATCAGTGACTCACAACAAAAAACTCTGAGAAGTCGTCGAAGATGACATCACCTTCCCAGAAGAGGACATCCATTGACTTCTTCTGCCGCACAACGATGCCCTGGTAATTTCTCTTAAATATTCTAGATTTCAAGATTAAACGTGGTTTGGTTGACCCAAGAAGTTCAGCCAACATTATTCAATGGAGAGTGCTGGAACAAGCCTAATTAATCGGAAGCGTCACTCCGGCAACAAAGCTCCTCGCTAGTTTCAATTTAGCGAGCGTAACAACCCGAGGGGAGATCCTACTGCACACGAACACCGAAGGGGTTACGAAGACCACATTATTAGAAGTAGTGGATGACGACATGGGCTACAACATAATCCTCAGTAGACCATGGTTGCATGAGATGAAGGTTGTACCGTCAACTTATCACCAACTGCTAAAATTCCTGATCGTAGAGGGAATCAAGCAGATAAAAGGAGATTAACATGTAGCAAGAGAAATGAATGTAGTGTCAGTTTCCAGCAGTAAGGGGAAATAACTCAACAAATAGTAATTACAAGAACTGACGCCTACTCCCGAGCTGAGAGAATATGATAAAGACGAAGGGGCGTCAGAATCCCACCACGTACCGAGATACTTTTAGGTGCCGGAAGAGACAAACGCAACCAAATCCACGACAGAAGAGCTCGAACAAGTAGCTATATTTGAGGAATTCCTGGAGAGAAAATTTCACTTGGGAACAGGACTCAATCCCGAGCTCAGGTCGCACTCGGATATGACAGGTATCCAGCTAGAGGTGGTCTTGCATAAGTTAAGCTTGGACCCAAGCATCCATCCGGTGAGGCAAAAGAAATGCCTAATGGACGAGGTCAGAAACATGTTTGTTAAGGAAGAGGTCACTCGATTACTTGACATCAGTTCAATCAGGGAGGCAAAGTATTCCGACTGGCTAGATAACGTAGTTGTAGTTCCAAAAAATAATAACAAATTTACAATATGCATAGATTACAAAGACTTGAATAAGCTGTGCCCGAAAGACTCGTTCCCACTGCCAACATTTATAAAATGATTGATGCAATGGTCGTGCACGAGTTGATGAGTTTCCTTGATGCCTATTCTGGGTACAATCAAATTAAGATGGACCCGGAGGACTAGGAAAAGACTTCATTCATAACGAACTTTGGCACATATTGTTACAATGTGATGCCCTTCGGGCTTAAAAACGTCGGAGCCACTTATCAGAGGCTCGTGAACAAGATGTTCAGGAAACAAATAGGTAAAACAATGTAAGTATGAATAGATGATATATTGGTCAAATGTTTGAATGCAAGTGACCACTTAAAACACCTCCAGGAAACCTTCGATATCCTAAGGAAGCCAACATGATACTCAACACCGAAAAATGCATGTTTGGGGTTAGCTACGGTAAGTTCTTGGGTTTCCTTATGTCACAAAGGGGGATCGAGGTGAATCCCGATAATATCAAAGTTATTGAGGACATCCTAGACCAGTTAACAAGTGAGAAAGAAGTCCAAAGGCTAACCGGTAGATTGGCCGCTCTATGCAGGTTCATTTCTTGTCTTCTCACTTCTGAAGAAGAAGAAGAACATCTTCTAATGGACTCCAGAATGCCAACAAGCCTTTAAAGACCTGAAACGTTATCTATCAAGCCCTCTACTACTATCAAAATTGGGGGAAAGCAAACAATTGCTGATATACTTAGTGGCCTTTGAGGTAACGATAAGTGTCGTTCTAGTATGAGAGGATAAAGTTACGTAATATCTTGTCTACTATGTTAACAAAATTTTGTGAGGAGCGAAACTCATTATCTGTACCTTGAAAAACTGGCATTAGCTCTCGTAGTTGCCATTAGAAAGATTAGGTTTTATCTTCAGTGGCACCCGATATCCGTTGTGACAACCTTTCCCATGCGGAATGTCCTTCACAAACTTGAGTTGTCGGGTCAGTTGGCCAAATGGGCGGTCTAAATTAGTGAATTTAATATTGAATATAAACCCAGGACTGCAATCAAATCACAAGTTTTTGCCGATTTTGTGGCCCATTTTAGTCCTAGGTTGCCTTTGGCTGCAAAAACACTAGTGATGGTGTCAGAAATTACATCAGGAATTTGGACCCTGTTCATGGACGGAACTTCTAATATTAAAGGGTCCAGGCTTGGGGTGTTCCTAATCACGCCTTCAGGGAAAACCCTGAGGCACGCCATAAAAATGGTTCCGTTGACTAACAATGACGCCGAATACGAGGCTTTGATTGCACGACTTGAAGTGGCCTGGGGACCTGGCTTCAAGATCATTGTAGTCAAATGTGATTCCCAACTGGTAGTGAATCAAGTATATGAAATTTCTGACATGAAGGTGGAACGCATGCAACAATATGTGATTAAAGTTCAAGCTTTGCTCACACGATTCAGGGAGTGGTCGATCACACACATCGAGAGAAGAGAACGCAGAAGCAGATGCATTGGCCAATTTAGTGACGTCCACAGAGATGAAAGGATCAGACCTCGATACTGTCGTTCAACTCATGCATTCGGTATTGGATGTGGATGGCTATTGTGAAGTAAATACAACCAACCTAGTCTAGGACTGGAGTAATGAGTTCATCGATTACCTTCAGCACAGAAAATTTCCCAAAGACCTAAAGGCATCCCAAGCATGCGCACCAAAGCGGCTCATTACAGTCTCTGGGCGGACAATTATATAGAAGATCATTCCAAGGCCCGTTGGCACGATGTTTAGGAGCCTTGGAGGCGGACTACGTCATGAGAGAGGTCCATGAAGGAATTTATGGAACCATTCCGGTGCAGATTCATTGGTACTGAAACTAGTTAGGGCAAGATACTACTGGCCCCGGTTACAACAAGATGCAAAGACATTTGTTCAGAAATGCAACAAGTGTCAGCGCTATGTAATGTTGGTGCACCAACCGACAGAACTCTTGCATTCGGTACTCTACCCATGGATATTCATGAAATTGGGGATGGATATAGTTGGGCCACTACACCGGATCCCGGGAAGGTAAGTTTATTTTTTAATTTTAACTGATTACTTCACTAATTGGGTTGAAGCAGGTCCTTAGCAAGATATCGCTGAACGCGATGTGGTCAATTTCCTATGGGAAAACATAATTTGTCGGTTCGGAATACCGAAGGAGATTGCCTGCAACAATGAACCACTGTTCATAGGCTCCAAAGTCAGAACATTTCTTGAAGACCTGAAAATTCAAAGAATTACATCTTCATCATACCATCCGAGCACAAATAGGCAGGCAGAATTAACTAATAAGGTGATTATTCAAAACCTCAAAAAGAGGTCAGAATCAGCTAAAGGCTAGTGGCCCGAAGAGTTACCGGGCGTACTATGGGCGTACCAAACAACGGAAAAATCAAGGACGGGGGTGACACCTTTCTCTCTCGTATATAGTGCAGAAGCTCTGATCTCGGTTGAAATAGGAAAATTGACCTTACGATACTTCTAAACGAATGAAGAAGCAAATAATGAGGCATTACTGGTCAAACTGGAATTGCTTGATGAAAGCACGGACATGACACACATAAGGATGGTGGACGAGAAGCAGAGGATGGAAAGGTACTGTAACCAAAGGGCCAATCTCCGCTACTTTAATGTAGAAGACTTGGTTTTGAGTAAAGTAACTCAAAACACTCGAGAAATCAATGCTAGGATCTGGGTCCAACGTGGGAAGGCCCCTATCGGGTATCGGCTGTCACTGGTAAAGATTCATATGAGCCGGAGAATCAAGATGCGGTCAAATTGCCTAACAACTAGAACGTGACTCACCTCAAGAGGTACTACTGTTGATGGAACCTGCCTACACTAAAAGTATGTAATGTACTCTTTTTTCCTTCGACCGATTTTTGTCCCAATAGGTTTTATTGGCAAGGTTTTTAACGAGGCAGCAACAAAAAGCATACTACGAAGGAAACGTCATCAGCAAAGTTAAGACCTTTAAATGACAAGGCACTAAAATAACAAGCCACTATGGGATAGTTAGATAATTTTTGGCTCGATGCTAAAGTTCCTAACGGGAAACGAAGCTTGCCATCGAACCAAAGATTATCCAACCGTTCACAATTGTTTTCCTCAAAGGAGAAAGACTTCTTGTATTCCAATTCGCATACTTCGCATTCGAACACTGGAGGGAATAGTACAAGAATACGGCAACATGATTGCCACAAAAACCGGGACTGCGAGAACGGGAACAATATTGTCTCATCAGGACCGGGGACTACATAGCTAGCCCCGAAGAAATAAGTTGTACAAATAGCCACATATATTGGAAATTTCTTCTATTTAGCAAACGAATGCTTATGTACAAATAGCCACATATATTGAAAATTTCTTCTTGTATTCCAATTCCCATACTTCGGTCAAAAACTCGACCTCGGGGCAGGTAATGGAACCTTGCGGGAATCCTGAATCAAACAAAAAGATATGGTTAGAAAAGTTTGCTTATGTATATGCATACGCAAAAAGTAGAAAGGATCAGTTCACCGAGGTTCTTGGCCTTCCACCCATATTTTGGAGCGAACTCCTTCCACCGACGGGCATATGGCGTATTATTGCTCAGAATCTTCTAAACCCATAGATCTAGACGTTCAACACTTAGTGGTATCCACCGCGTAGCTGAAATAACGAAAGTAAAAGGGTTAGCAATAACATAGAACAATCTTTTATGAAGAAAGAGGTAGATTGTAAGCTTACGTTGACTACTCTATAATTCAGGAAAAGATAGAGTTGTGTCGGGGATGATATCCGTGGTAGCAATGACGACAACCCGATCCATTCACCCGCGATCATTGTCATCGTCCGTGCTGGTAAGCAGAGCATGTTGGCCATGCTTGCTGAAGTTTATTACTTCACTATGGAAGATTTTGGGGGAGTAGAGGTTCATCATATACGCCAGGGTTAGGGTTTTCCCCGTCTTTGTGTACAATTTGCGCATACAAAGCCACCATTTGCCACACATAAGGGCCTACATGTGCCAAGTAGACCTGGTACCGATGGCATAACTCCAAAATCACGGGGTCAAGTCCGCCGCTCAAAGAAAACGGACCTAAAGTGAAAGGGTACGTATAAACATACGTAAAACCCTTTTTGGTAAAGGTCACCCGCTCCACCAGGTCAGGAGCAATGTTGTTTAGGTCTTGATATTTACATTTATCCTTCATAACAGGGATACTGGAAGGGAGAATAGATGAAGGATACATGCTAATAGGCCAAGTTCGAGGATTTGCATAAGGGAACTTCTCTTGGAAGTCGTAGGCGGTACTCGAGTGTTTAGATATGATGGTGCTTACCATGGGGGATCAGTATCAACATCAACCTCTTTATCTTTGCTCCTATTCGGGCCTTCGCCGAAGAGAAGACTAGAGTTCTTGGAAGATTTAGTAGCAGAAGCCATAATGATAAGAAGATGATAGAGAAATGAAAGCAGAAGAAATTTAAGTGCAAAGTAGGTAAGAGAGCTTATGAAGTTGTTAGAAGTGAAAGAAGTAAAATGATATGTATAAGTAAAGGTATAGACGACTAAAATTGTGGTCATAATTACCTCGAGAACCGACAAAAATATTGCTAAATCGTGGGGTAACACGTGTTCGGGGTATTCAATGCGAGGAGACGTACGTCTTATCAAGCATCAGAGACTGCTCGGAGGGTCTCAGAAAATTTTCCGCCAAGAACAGAATCCTCACCAACTTCCCGATGACACAAAAATGTGCCACCGAAAAGCAGGGAGACTATATGTACAGGGTAAAATTAGTTTATATTAAATGATCGATTAATTTCATGACACGTGGAACTAGAGGCAGACTGAAGAAGAATCGAGTGAAAACCAAGATCGAGGACAACAACTTCGGTTGGTATCGGGTAAATCCCGAAGGGAACAGTCAACAAAAGCGAATATTTATCACTAGATGACATTTAATGAAGAATATTCCTCGGTATTAAATAGGGAGTCGTTGCAAAGAATTTTGGCATTCATGGCATGTCGTTACATATGCATCAATGGCCCCCATTATTGTTATTTAAGAGGGGCTTGATCCGATGATCTTGTATCCTAGGTATAACTATAAATAGGAATTTCAACAACCATGGTAAAGGACACGAAACCTCTAGCAAAACTTATGCTATATTTAATTCTCAATCTAAAGAATACAACTTTATTTTTTGTTTGATATTGCTTTTACTACTGTCCTCGGAAGCATTGCTCCCGGAGCCAAGCTTGTTATTTCCTTTGATTTTAACGTTAAGTCTTATTTTTAATTTTATTTATTTATCATTTTGGAGCAAATCAATTCGATTATCTATAAATCACATAATAAATTCAATTGTATTATTTTACTGGTAAACATATACATGAACAATTATTGTTCTTGTTGCTTTTCTCATAAAAGGACGAAAACCAAAACAAGGTATTTTCACTTTATCTTTCGCTCCATAAAAGTATTCACTGTCATTTTTTATCTGGTCCCCCCTACAATACAAATTTACCATAAAAAAGTTGATCTGGTCTGGCTTATACGGTGCAAGCCACATCGATTGTATTTGAACTTTACGATCGTTCAAGGGTTGGGAATATTTAGTTTTTTTTTAATTCTCCAAGGGAATGCATCAATTATTGAGAGTATATAAAAACAAATATTATAGTGGTACATTTGAATCTTTTATTTGTCGACGTAGCTCCACCACAGCAAATGTCGAAGCTAAGCTTGACAAGGGTAAGAGGAAGAGGTAATTATGTGATGTTAATAGCATAGGGCTTTCATGGACCAAAAGGGAAACATAATACAACTATAAGATAAATCTAATACTTTAGGAGTAAATTTGAAATACTTTAGGGGTGAATTTGGATATTTTCCTTTCAATATTTGCTATAAGAAGAACGAAATGTTGTACATAAAATAGTTTTAGAAAGTCCCATTTTTGTTGTTATTGGTAAAGTTGATACTTAGTTTATATTATAAAACTTATCCTGGAATATCTAAGTCCCAATGCAATTATTAACAAATTAAAAGAAGATAATACAAAAGGTGGAGGATATAATACAAACTTTTTAGTTCTCAGAAATACTGCCTCTACTCTTTGCCAAATCATTTGCGACACACGGGCTTTCCTATATAAAGGTGGACTCATAATTTTAACTTTATAGATTTTAAAATTTTAAAGGATAACGTAAAATGATAATAACTGAAAATTTAATATTCGTATATTTTAATGAATTTTTTGATATAAATATATTATTTGAACAAAAGTTTAGTCTTGAATTTGAGCTCTACCCCCATCCTTATACATCTGATTCACCGCCGTGTCAGAAGTGATGCAACATAAACCTGTAATCATCAAGTAAACAAGAGTAGCATTTGTTGCTTGTTGCCATTAATTAGCATATTATCACTTCTTTTGAATTTGATTCACTGACTAAGGTTGTAAATTGTTGTATATAGCGATCTATAGTCCTGTATGTAAAGCAAATTAAACAATTCTGCAAATATGTCGATGTTCAAAGGAATAGAAATGAAGATTATCTCAGTCAAACACTGAAAAACTTAGAAATATTTGTTTAACCTTTAACTTTAAATACTTTTTTCAATTTGTCCGAACACGTACGATATTTCCTATTTGTAGACACAAGAAAACTGCATTTGTATACAAAATTTTATTCCAAGAAATGGAAACCAGCTATTTGTGCTTTGTTAAGATACACATTTGCGTTCTTTTGATTATGGGAGCCAGCTATTTACTACCCTATTATTCCTAAAATGATTTATAACTCTCTAGTCTCAAAGGAAAAAAAGAAGAAAAAGAATAACCATTCCCTATCCTGAAGTTATGAATAACTAATCACCACTAAATCTATTATCTTCGTGTGAATAGAATATTCTACTAATTTGATTGGTCTAGTTCATCCACTTGCATTAATAATTCTACACCAATTTATTTATGTAGTATTTTATATTTTTTATTAAGGAAAACAAACCGACAAAAGAATAAAACTAAACTTTTTAAAACGAAGCATCACCTCAGTTATACTATCGTCATCAATGAACGTGTTTCTTACGTATGATCAATGTTTTTAATAATTTATTTGGTTATTTAAAGCACCTTTAAGATTTCATATACTTCACTTGGAGTCCAAGGATTTTCATACAAGTAAAACATTACTCCAAACTTCTAGAGAAAAGAAAAGAAAAGTTTTCATGATTATCCGAAAAAACAAGGACTAAAATAGGTAAAAGTGAAATCTTATCACGCCTTCCCTTATTTAATGGAGTAGTACATAAATAAATCAATTAATTTGAAAGAAGCCAAGATAATAGTAATAGTAAAAGGGAAAAATGAGTTTGAGATAGAGTCCAAGAAAGAGACAAAATGAAAAAGAAAGCAAAAGAAGAATAAGACTTCCAAATAAGGATGCTATCAAGTCTCTCCTACGAGACAATTAAAGTGACTCTTTTTAACCTGTTACGTGCCGACCAAATCCATAAATTTAATGCAGTAGTGATGAGCATTAACAACCATAGAATCAATTAACCATTAATATAGTTGTATATGTTATTTATATCAACTCAATAAATATATAATACATATTTTGATATATTTAAGTATTAATCAATTATTTAACCATAATAAATTACTAGTACAGTTTGTATAAATATATTATGCAAGTAAGTTTTTACCTTAAACTTTTGTGTAGGGGCAGTTAGGAGGCTTATCTTATTGTAATCCAAAGTAGATTTCCTAATTTTAACCCTAATAAAACATTCTTTTGCTAATACTTTCGTCTCAAATTATTTGTCGTGTTTCTCTTTTATACTATTCTTAAAAAATATTAATTAGGAGGAAGATTGAATTATTTTACCCTTATTTATGTCTTAAGATATAATCTATCTTCATCAAATATTTATTTTATTTATGTGTTATCTCAATCTTCAAGAATAATTATTATTAAGGGTAAAATGAGAAAAATATAATTTATTTTGTCTTGAACTTCAAAAATAATAAATAATTTGAGACAACTATTTTTAAAAAGTACGACAAATAATTTTGGACGGAGGGGGTACTTCTTAGCTTTCCTTTTCCATCACAACGAGAAAAAAATAATCGAATCAAATTCAGCAATTACTATATTTTGTTTTATTGTATATATTGAGTAATTACTGATTTAAAATCAAAAGTTCAATTTTTTTATTTTTTTTGCCGCTAGATAGTTTTGCAAGTGTGAATTTATTATTCAATTTATATTTTGTGTGTTCGTTTCAATGTGCCATCTCACTTCATTATCTAATCACATCGCTATACAAAAATCCATAAAATAGTGAATGCAGATTCTCCAACTGGAAATTGGCGACATAATGGACAACCCAATGGCGGCTTTTGGAATTCTTCAAATGTAACTTCACAAAGATTTATATTTAATTTTTGTTTTTGACTTTTTGGAATTGATAGACCAAAAGGGAAAAAGAAAATACAGAAAAGAAAAGAAAACGGACCCCAGAACGTCCCAACAATATCTAGTTAGATTTTTGTTCAATTTACATAAGAAGACGTACACGTCATTGTAACCAAGATCCCATTTGTTTATGTTTCTTCTTTGATTCTTTCTCCTATTTCATGTCATGAGCTTAATTTTTACATAATTTTTTACAAAGATAATTTTAATGGATGAAGAGAGAAAGTAGCGCAATATGAATTAAATCTCAGAAACACGATATAACTTTGTAAAAACCTCGGTTATTTAACTATACGAAAAGTACTTTAAATTACAATTGTTTTCTCATATCAATATGATAAAAAAATATTTTAACTATTGGTTAAACTTTACACAAATTGAATCTCGACGGAAAAAATGTATCGCATAAATAAAAATCGGGAAGTATCAATTGAATTTGAATTTGATTTTGATTTATGTAAGAAGATTGCATCCATGAAATAACGTCTCTATATATCAAACTTTTAATTTCTGCTGTTTATAGTGATAAATTAATTGCCAAATCAAATAGTTTGACTAANTTAGCTTTCCTTTTCCATCACAACGAGAAAAAAATAATCGAATCAAATTCAGCAATTACTATATTTTGTTTTATTGTATATATTGAGTAATTACTGATTTAAAATCAAAAGTTCATTTTTTTATTTTTTTTGCCGCTAGATAGTTTTGCAAGTGTGAGTTTATTATTCAATTTATATTTTGTGTGTTCGTTTCAATGTGCCATCTCACTTCATTATCTAATCACATCGCTATACAAAAATCCATAAAATAGTGAATGCAGATTCTCCAACTGGAAATTGGCGACATAATGGACAACCCAATGGCGGCTTTTGGAATTCTTCAAATGTAACTTGACAAAGATTTATATTTAATTTTTGTTTTTGACTTTTTGGAATTGATAGACCAAAAGGGAAAAAGAAAATACAGAAGAGAAAAGAAAACGGACCCCAGAACGTCCCAACAATATCTAGTTAGATTTTTGTTCATTTACATAAGAAGACGTACACATCATTGTAACCAAGATCCCATTTGTTTATGTTTCTTCTTTGATTCTTTCTCCTATTTCATCTCATGAGCTTAATTTTTACATAATTTTTTACAAAGATAATTTTAATGGATGAAAAGAGAAAGTAGCGCAATATGAATTAAATCTCAGAAACACGATATAACTTTGTAAAAACCTCGGTTATTTAACTATACGAAAAGTACTTTAAATTACAATTGTTTTCTCATATCAATATGATAAAAAAATATTTTAACTATTGGTTAAACTTCACACAAATTGAATCTCGACAGAAAAAATGTATCGCATAAATAAAAACCGGGAAGTATCAATTGAATTTGAATTTGATTTTGATTTATGTAAGAAGATTGCATCCATGAAATAACGTCTCTATATATCAAACTTTTAATTTCTGCTGTTTATAGTGATAAATTAATTGCCAAATCAAATAGTTTGACTAATAAGGTTGTTATTCTTAGTTGCCAACCTATTCATTAGTCTTAGTTTTAAATTATTGCCTAGCTAGTTGTGGTAAGATTTCGTTGTCATGAGAGCTTAATTGTGTGCCACAATGCGAACGACAAGATTTCAGTATATTTGGAAACAAAAAAGGAAAGGTAAAGTTACCCTAAAAACCAATTAAGTAACTCCTTCACACCCAGATTGATAAGACAAGCAAACATTGAAATTAGATCTGTAAAAGTAACACTATTACGACTTTTTTCACGTAAGTGTGAAGGAGTTAAGTAGGCGTTTGGATATAAAAATTGTAATGTTTGGAGTTAAGTTGGAAATTGATATTTGAAATTTGAAATTATATTTAGACATATATTTTACTTGAAAAAATGTTGAGTGGGGAAGAAAGTTCTTCTGAAAATTTGAAAAATGTGATCAAAACTATATTTTTGAAAAACTCATGTTCAAACACGTTTTTTTAAAAAAAAAATTGGAAAAACAAAAATAAATAATCTATGGATAGACGGGTCCTAAATCTGTGTATTTTCCCATTTACAACCTTTCCTTAACCAAAAACAAACATTTATCGATTATCTCAAAGCTGTAAGGGATTTATTTAGATTATAGAGTCAACACTGAATATAAGTAATAATGATAGAAGAGACAATGCTTATCTAAATGCCAGTGTTGTTCTGGTAAGTGAAAGACTTAGTCAAACCAAAGGACCAAATTGGTGTATAGAAAACTATCTATAACTTTTTTGATTAAAGAAGACTAGAAATATCACCCACAGGTTCTTCCCCCTTACCAGCTGACATTTGACTAAAAAGTAAAAATCCTTATCATGAGATATTACAACCTATCCTATAAGTATAATGTTTTTTTCTGTTTTCTAATATTGTAGCTGGAAAACGTAGCTCTCAGAATTTAGATGCGTGGATCTATTTTTACTGGTGAATTTTCTGTTATAAAATACCTTCACCGTTTTTTATCCAGAAAAAGAAAAAGAAAACATTTAAAATTCACGTATCCGACTAAAATGATTTAAATTTGTTTGTAGGCTAGAACAAAGTTTGTTAGCTAGCGTCTGGACATGGATATGGTTGAAATTTAAAAAAATTAATAAATAAAAAATAATTTTTGAAAGTTAAAATTATGTGTGGATATTCATTTTATTTAAAATGAATTTAAAGTTTTGTTTGTAGAAAACTTCAAAAACTACT
>AWOL01S0357548.1:0-14783 GCA_000715115.1 Nicotiana otophora | reverse complement strand
TTTGACGAACGCGTCCGAATCGTATCTAAACATTTCAGAATGATGCTAAAATTTATGCACAAGACAACCTATTCCAACGCTCGAAACCCAAAACGGTCATTGATAACACCAAAGTCCACTTCATATCAAATTTAGCAAATTCTTAAACTTTCANTCACCAGGATGCACAGTCGCAAACGCGTCTACTCCATCGTGGACGCGAAGGCCTATTCCCCCAGGCTAGCTTCTTCATCACGAACGCAAAGCTGACATCGCGAATGAGTAGCATTGCCGTCCAAACGCTCGCTAACGCGAGGCACCAGTTGCGAACGCGAATCACAAATTCTCAGTAGCCAACAATCCTTCTTTGTGAACGCTTGAATCCCTTCGTGTTCGCGAAGAACAATACCAGACACCAGCACCAGCAAAGCCCGGATAAATGATCCGAAATAACCCTGAAACTCACCTGAGGCCCCCTGGACCCCGTCCGATCACACCAACAAGTCCCAATACCTTATCCAAATGCATCCAAAGGCTCGAAAGGCCAAGAATAACAACAAAACCATGAATCTATGATCAAATCTTTCTTTTAACTTTTAAACATTCAAACTTTGACGAACGCGTCCGAATCGTATCTAAACATTTCAGAATGATGCTAAAATTTATGCACAAGACAACCTATTCCAACGCTCGAAACCCAAAACGGTCATTGATAACACCAAAGTCCACTTCATATCAAATTTAGCAAATTCTTAAACTTTCAAAATGCCAACTTTCCATAATAAGCGTCAAAATGATCCAGGACCACCTGATACTCAACCCAAATATACGCCCAACTCCAAAATCATCGTACAAATATATTAGAACCTACAAATCCCAATTCCGATGTCGTTTACTCAAAAGTCAAACCTTGGTCAGCTCTTCCAACATAAAGCTTTCGAATTAAGAATTTTCCTTCCGAATCAACTCCAACCTTCCGGAAATTTATTTCCAACCACTTGTACAAGTCATAAAACATGAAGTGAAGCTACTCAAGGCCTCAAACAGCCGAAGGATGCGTTAGAGCTCAAAATGATCAGTTGGGTCGTTACATGGCATTTCGCTTTCAATCATAATCTTTCATTATATCGCCGCGTGTCCCTTACATTTAGATAGTTTTGAAAATAGTTTTTCCCGAAATAGCTACACGCACTTTAGCACACCTTATTTCTTCCCGTGACTTCAAGTAATTCCCTTACTAGAAACACACACACATAAATCCCACCTTATGCCGCCGCATGAGCATTAACCCATATCCTTATACCGCCGCATGCGCATCAAATCATAACACAATAACAAATCGCACCACAAGTGCCCATATGCCACAATTTGCCAAAAATCAACAATATCAATGTTTCCACCACAAATATCCCATGGCTCAACCACAATGTGCACAAGAATCTCAATAATAACAAAATGAATGTGAATTTGCTCAACAAGAAAGACATCTCTACGATTAACAACTTCACCTCAATGTGATAACGGCTTTCACAACATCAACACCAATAACTCAACAAGAAGATATTTAACGAAATAACAATTTTAAATAAAAGTAATTCAATAATTAAGAATGTAACAAGGCAATAAGGAAGGCAATAACTTCAACTGGGCATATAAGAGCAAAATAACAAGTAAGAGGTAGAAAAAGTATTAACAATGTCAAATAAAGCATGTAAGGGTAGATTAACACATGTAAGAGTTGATTAACAATGAGGGATATAACATGTTATGACAATTCAATTAAAGGCATGGAAAGAGTCTACATAACATAAATGTTCAAACACCACATATAACATGTGCAACCACTCGTCACCTTATGTACACGGCTTTCACATGACACAAATAGCACAATCAATCCCAAATCCTAAGGGGTAGTTTCCCCCACACAAAGTTAGGTAAGATGCTTACCTCAACTAGGTCAACTCAACCCTCGAAAATAGCCTTTCCTCTAAAATTCACCTCCACTATCAAATCTAAATCAAAATTGACTTAATAACATCAAACAATGCAAGAAAAATCAATTACAATTGATAAAGCTATGATCTTTACACAGTTTCAAAAAAGTCAACAAAAGTTAACCTCGGTCCCGCCAGGCCAAAACCCATATTCAAGGGTATATTTCAACTACACATAACTCCACGAGTTCATATATATGTTTTGTTTCAAAATTTGAGTCCAAATCGACTCTCAAAACTTAAATTCTCATTTTTCAAAACTTAGGCAACATTTCTCAAATTGTCACTTTGATTCACATACATTTGATGTTTAATCTAAGATATATTCAAGAAATATAGTTGGAAATTGATTAGAATCAGTTACCTAAGTTGTAGATGAAAATTTCCTCTCCAAATCGCCTCCTACCGAGTCTAGGGTTCTAAGATGTGAGAAATGAGACATAAATCTAGACTTTCTAACCTTTTGTTCAGTTGCAGGTGTCACAATTGCGACACTGGGTTCGCAATTTCGAATAAAAACTCGCAATTACGGCACTTAAAGTCTTAAGGGAAACCTCACAAATGCAAAAATTGGGTTCGCAAATGAGAACCATATTCCCTTCGCAAAGCGACACAGGTATCGCAAATGCAAACTAAGCGCAGGCCAGGTCAGCTTCGCAATTGCGACTATGATGACCCGATAGGTCATTCTGAGTTTTAGAACTTATTTCAGTATTCTAATTAGCTCCGTTTAATTATTCTTGATTTACGTGCGCAGTCCGTGTCTTTTTTGAAAAGTTTTTATGTAAAAATTTGAAGAAAGCATGAATTTTAGCTTTAACAATAATTTGAGTTGACAACGGTCAACATTTTATGTAAACAGACCCGAATCGGTATGTTGAGAATATAGATGGGTCCGTATCGTGATTTTGGACTTGGGTGTATGCCCGGAATTGAATTCGAAAGTCTCTAACTTGATTAAACGTGATTTGTTAAAAACTAGTAATTTGAAGGTTTAAAGAATTCTGAAGTTGGACCGTAGGTTGACTATATTTCTACCAGGTTCGGATTTCGATTCTAGAACTTGGTATAGGTTCATTTTACTATTTAAGAGTTGTATGCAAAATTTGGTGCAAAACGGAGTTGATTTGATAGGATTCGGACTCTCGGTTGTTCATTTGAAAGTTCTTGAGTTTCTTTGAAAATTTCATGCATTTTGATGTCTGATTCATAGTTCTAGGTTTTATTTTGGTGTTTTATCATGCGAGCGAGTTCTTATGATGTTATTACACTTGTGTTCATGTTTTGTTTGGAGCCCTAGGGGCTCCGGTGAGTTTCGGATTTGCTAGCTATCAATTTTTAGACTTTGGAGATAGCTGGTTGATTTTTCTGTTGCTGGTGTAGTCTACAGATCTCACATTTGCGAGGTTTGGCTCGCATTTACGAGCCTCGCTTTTGCGAACAAGAGTTCACATTTTCAAGCATGGGCTAGGCTGGGTAATCTCGCATTTGCGAGGAACATGTTCGCATTTGCGAACTATCAGAGGTCACATTTGCGATCTCAGAGTCGCATTTGCGAATCAGTGTGCTCTTGAGTGATCTTCACATTTGCGAAGATGTTGGCCGCATTTACGAAGGTGGGATATTCGCATTTGTGACCCTTGTCTCACATTTGCGATGTTTGCAATTGCAAACAAGACTTCGCAATTGCGACATCTGCAGCTAGATGAAAGAGGGAAAAATCGAGACTTAGCTCATTTTACACCATTTCTCAACCCTAAACACTCTATAGGTGTTTTTTGAAGAGACTTTTCTTCCAAAATTCATTGGTAAGTGACTTTAATCCATTTCCTTTCAATTATGCATTACTTTTCATAAGATTTCAACATCAAATTTAGGATTTTCATGCTAGGAATTAGGGATTTGGGTAGAATTCGGGATTTTTATAAAATTGAGATTTAGACCTCATATTGAGGTCGGATTTTGAAACAAATTACATAAGCAGGCTCGGGAGTGAATGGGTAATCGTATTTTTGTCCGAATCTCAGGTTTTGACCAAGCGGGTCGGGGTTGACTTTTATTGATCTTTTCCAAAAACATTAAAGATTGAATTATTTTTCATTAGTGGGTAGTTTCTAAAGCCCATTTTGAACCGTTTGATCAATAATTTAATAGATTCCAGTTCGGAGGCTTGTTCAAAAGGCAAATCCGTGGTTGATTGATTTCTTTGATTGCAGAGTGAGTTAAATGTCATTACCTTTACTTGAGGAATTAGGAGTTGTTGGTCTATTCGCTATGTGTTTTATGTGTAGGGACAACGTATATGCGAAGTGACGAATACCTATGCATTGTCATTGGGTTAAAGCATGCGGGTGGAAATTATTTCTTTGTATTATATTGTTCTATTAGTTATGATATCCATGCTTAGGTTAGATTATTACTTTTTTGATTATTCATTTCGTATTTATTGCTTACTCCGAAGTCCTTGAATATTTTTGGAAGTTGAAGTTTGATATCATGACACCATATTTGAAATTAAATTATTCTCTGCATTGTTTATTATTCGAATTCATATTATCATTATTACATGGTGAGGAAGAGAGTAAGATAATGAAGAATGATGTCGTGCCATTTCATTAATATTATTTTTACATGATGAGGACGAGAGTAAAAGCACGAAGGGTGATGTCGTCCCATTATATCCATATTATTGCATGGTGAGGACTAGAATAAAAGCACGAAGGGTTATGCTGTGCCATTTGCATATCATTGATTTGACTGATTTACGGTTTAGGTGATTTAGTTGGTCTTTTCGTGATTTCATACTTGCCGTATTTATTATATCTTCCCCTTTTTGCATGTCCCCTCCCAGTTAGTATTGTATCATTTTTTGTTATTGTTGCTGCTTTACATACCCTTGTACAAGTTTATTTATGTAGGTGTCTTGTCATAGCCTCGTCACTACCTCGTCGAGGTTAGGCTCGACACTTACGGAGTACATTGGGTCGTCGGTTGTACTCATACTACACATCTGCACTTCTTGTGTAGATACTGGTATTGCTCCCAGTTGTGCATGAGGTGCGTCAACTAGGATCATTTCATACGGAGACTCAAGGTAGATCTGCAGGCATCCGCAGACCTTGAAGTACCCTTCCATATCTCACTTTTACTATTTATTTCTTTCAAAACAGTTGTAATTATTTTAGTCCTTGTTTGGAGACGTCTAGTTGCTCGTGTACTCGTGACTCCGAATATTTGGGAGTAGATATTATCACGTGGTTTATATCAGTACTTTGTTAGACTTGGCTTTTATTTCTCGTTGAATATCATTAATGTATTTTTAACTGTTTAAATTAGATAATTAATTATTTCATGTCGGTTTTCCTAGCAAGTGGATGTTAGGCACCATCGCGACCCCGAGGTTGGGATTCTGGGTCGTGACAAGTTGGTATCAGAGCACTAGGTTGCTTAGGTCTCATGAGTCATGAGCAAGCTTAGTAGAAGTCTGGAGGATCGGTACGGAGACATCTGTACTTATATTCTAGAGGCTATAGAGTTTTGGGAAAACCTTTGCTTCTTCCTTTCCCTATCGTGCAATCTTATTCTATCATTGATGTTTGAATCATTCTGTTCTTGTTCTCTCGTAGATGGTGAGAAACACATACTATATCTTCACCTGAATAGGAGCCGGAGCTCCCTGCTGCAGCCACTACCATAGGTAGAGGCCGAGGTCAAGCAAGAGGTCGAGGCAGAGCTCAGCCTAGAGCTCGAGCAGCAGCACCCATAGTGGAGCCTCAGATTGAGCATGAGGAATAGATCCTAGCTCTGGCCGTACCAATTGGACCAACTCAGGTCCCGGATGGGTTTATAGCCACTCTAGTACTTTAGGACGCTCTAGTCTGCTTGGTAAGCCTTATGGAGAGTGTGGCCCAGACCAGTGCATTTCGGTGGCACTAACCGTCTCTCAGGATGAGGGAGGAGCACAGACTCCCGCTACTCACATTCTGGAGCAGATGGCTCCCATATATCAGACTCCAACAGTCCAGCAAGTTGGGGTAGTTCAGATTATTGTTGCGACACAGACCAGGGAGAGGCCCACGATGTCTACTGAGGGATTGATGAGATTGGACAAGTTCACAAAGCTCTTCCACATTGACTTCAGTGGTGCACCTTCTGAGCACCCACAAGATTAATTTGATCATTACCACGAGGTGTTGCGCAACATAGGTATTGTTGAGACCAATGGGGTCAACTTTGTAGTGTTCCAGATGACCGATTCTGCCAAGAGATAGTGGAGGGATTATGTGTTGACTAAACCAACTGGTTCACCTTCACTTACCTGGGATCAGTTTTCGCAGCTATTTCTGGAGAAGTTTATTCCTTTCACTTTGATAGAGGAGTATCGCAGGCAGTTTGAGGGCCTTCAGCATGGTATCATGAAGTTACCCAGTATAAGACTCAATTTGTGGACTTAGCTCGCCATGCAGTTATTTTACTCCCTACTGAGAGGGAGAGAGGGAGGAGATTCATTGATGGACTTACTTTCGGTATTAGGCTACATTGTCCAAGGAGACCGAAGATGATATTTCTTTTCAGAGGGCGGTAGAGATTGCTAGATAGATTGAGATGGTTCGTGGTCAGGAGAGGGGGCCGGTATCTGATAAGAGGCCTTATCATTTTTGATGTTTCAGTGGTGCCTCATCTGGAGGCATGGGTATTTTTGGTAGGTGACATCCTCCAGGCCGTTTCAGTCAGCGCTTCAGGCATCCCACGCTATTTTGGGTAGTCATGGTCTTTATGTATCTCATCCTGAACAGCTAGCCTACAGTGCACCATCAACTCCTATTAGTGAACCTCTGATCCAAAGTTATAGGGGTGGTTATCCAGGTCGACAGGTCCAGTTCCAAGTTCAGCAGTCATAGTAGCCAAGGGCTTGTCATACTTATGGAGATCTGAGGAACCTTTCTAGATTTTTCCCCAGGTCACAGGGCGACATGCCATAGCAAAGTTCTCGTTCCATGGTTTCAGCACTAGCTATTTCACCGCCCGCTCAGCCAGCTAGAGGTAGGGGTTAGGCTGCCAGAGATGGAGGTCAGACCGTTAGAGGTGGAGGTCAGGCCATTAGAGGTAGAGGCCAGCCAGCTAGAGGTCGTCCGAGAGGCGGAGGTTAGAGTGGTGAGGTCCAACCCCATTTGTATGCATTCCTAGCTAGACTTGAGGCCGAGTCATCTATTTGGGCATGGATTGTCTATCACCTTATCATGCTATATTGGATTGTCACGCCAAGACGGTGACCTTAGCCATGAAGGGTTTGCCTCGAATAGAGTGGAGAGAGACTCCTGGCCATTCTACCAGCAGGGTTATTTCTTATGTGAAGGCTTGGCGTATGGTCGAGAAGGATTGTCTAGCTTATTTGGCCTATATCTGTTATTCTAGTACATAGGTTCCTTCCATGGATTAAGTACTACTTGTGCGTGAGTTTCTAGAGGTGTTTCCTGCAGATCTGTCGGGGATGCCACCCGACAGAGATATAGACTTCTGTATTGACTTGGATCCAGAAACTCAGTCCATTTCTATTCCAATATACCGTATGGCCCTCGCCTGAGTTGAAGGAATTAAAGGAGCAGTTGCAGGATTTGCTTGATAAGGTATTCATTAGATATAGGGTCTCGCCCTGGGGTGCACCAGTGTTGTTTGTGAAGAAGAAGAATGGTACGATGAGGATGTGTATAGATTATCGAAAAATAAACAAAGTCACTATCAAGAACAAGTATCCATTGCCGAGGATTGATGAGCTATTTGATCAGCTTCAGGGTGCCAAGTGTTTTCGAAGATTAATTTGAGATATGGATAACATCAGCTGAAGACTAGGGCATCAGATGTCCCTAAGGCATATTCTCGCACTCGGTATGGGAATTATGAGTTCCTAGTGATGTTATTTGCGTTGACAAATGCCCCCACGACATTTATGGATTTGATGGTCGATGGTCAACGTGGTTGTCGATGCCTTGAGTAGAAAGGTTGTGAGTATGGGTAGCCTTGCATATATTCCAATTGGTGAGAGACCCAAATAACATTTATGGTCATTTACGAATATATTCGGACTAGGTATGGGCATTTATTGATATTTAGGCCTTGGCTAATCAGTTCGTGAGGTTAGATGTTTCGGAGCCTATATCTGCAAGATTGTTCATTTTCACGGTATGTCGGTCTCCATTATTTATGATCAGGGTACGCAGTTCACATCGCATTTCTGGAGGGCCATATAGCATGAGTTAGGCACATGGTTGAATTGAGTACAACATTTCACCCTTAGACGGACGGATAGTCCGAGTGCACCTTTTAGATATTGGAGGATACACTTCATGCTTATGTTATGGATTTCGGGGGTTTTGGGATCAGTTCTTGCCGCTTGCAAAGTTTGCCTACAATAAAAGCTACCAATCGAGTATTTAGATGGTTTCTTATGAGGCCTTATATAGGAGGCGGTGTCGTTCGCTAGTTGGATGGTTTGAGCCTGGAGAGGATCGATTGTTGTTTACCGATTTGGTTCAGGATGACTTGGAAAAGGTCAAGATGATTCAGTGTTGACTTTGTACAGCTCAATATAGGTCAAAGAGTTATGCCGATCAGAGAGCTCGTGGTATTTCATTCATGGTTGGAGAGAGGGTTTTGCTCTGGGTTTCACCCTTCAGTTGAGCCCTAGGTACATTAGAACCTTTAAGATTCTTGAGAGAGTTGGTGAGGTGGCCTACAAGCTTACATTTCCCCCTAGGTTATCAGAAGTTCACCTAATATTCCATGTCTCCATGCTCCAGAAGTATCACGATGATCCGTCCAATGTATTGGATTTCAGCTCAGTCAAATTGGATAAGGATTTGACCTACTAGGAGGAGTCGGTGGCAATTCTAGCACGACAGCTCCAGAAGTTGAGGTCGAAGAGTTATCCTTCTATTAGAGTGTAGTGGAGAGGTCAGCTGATCAAGGCAGTTACATGGGAGTCTGAGTCCGATATGCGGTGTAGATACCCACACCTTTTCACCAATCTAGGTACCTTTCTATGACCATTCGAGGACGAACATTTGTTTTAGAGGTAGAGAATGTGATGACCCGATAGGTCATTCTGAGTTCTAGCACTTATTTCAGTATTTCGAGACCTCAATTAGCTATGTTTAGTGATTCTTGATTTGCGTGCACAGTCCGTATCTTTCTCCGAAAAATGTTTATGTGAAGAATTGAAGAAAGCATGAATTTTAGCTTTAAAAATGATTTGAATTTACTACGGTCAATATTTTGTATAAACGAACCCGGATCGGTATTTTGACGATCCTGGTGGGTCCGTATTATGATATTGGACTTGGGCGTATGCCCGGAATTGAATTCGGAAGTCCCTAACTTGATTTAATGTGATTTGTTTAAAACTAGTAATTTAAAGGTTTAAAGGATCTTAAAGTTTGACCATAGGTTGACTTTATTGCTACCGGGTTTGGATTTAGGTTTCGGAACTTGATATAAGTTCATTTTACTATTTAAGAATTGTCTGTAAATTTTGGTACAAAACAGAGTTGATTTGATAGGATTCGGACGCTCAGTTGTGAATTTGAAAGTTATTGAGTTTCTTTCAAAATTTCATGCATTTTGATGTCTGATTCCTATTTCTAGGTATTATGTTGGTGTTTTGATCGTGCGGGTGAGTTCGCATGATGCTACTACACTTGTTTCATGTTTGTATTGGAGCCCTAAGGGCTCGAGTGAGTTTCGGATTGGCTACAGATCAATTTTTGGACTTTGGATATAGCTGGTGATTTTTTTGTTGCTAGTGAAGTCTGCAGATCTCGCATTTGCAAGGTCTGGCTCGCATTTGCGAGCCTCGCTTTTGCGAACAAGAGTTTGCATTTGCGAGCATGGGATGGGCTAGGCTCTGTAATCTCGCATTTGTGAGGAACATGTTCGCATTTGGAACTATCAGATGTCGCATTTGCGATCTCAGAGTCGTATTTGCGATCTCAGAGTCGCATTTGCGACTCAGTGTGCTCTTAAGTGATTTTTGCATTTGCGAAGATGTTGGTCGCATTTACGAAGGTGGGATCTTTGCATTTACGATCATTTTGTTGCATTTGCGACTTCTGTGGCTCTGTACAGGGTTCGCATTTGCAACGCTTGACTCGCATTTGCGATGTTCGCATTTGCGACATCTCCAATGGGGTAAAAGAGGGGGAAATCGAGACTTAGCTCATTTTACGTCATTTCTCAACCCTAAACACTCTAGAGACAATTTTTCAAGAGATTTTGTTTCCGAAATTCATTGGTAAGTGACTTTAATCCATTTCTTTTCAATTACGCATTGCTTTTCATAAGATTTCAACATTAAATTTAGGATTTTTATGGCAGAAATTAGGAATTTGTGTAGAATTGGAGTTTTTTATAAAATTGAGATTTAGACCTCAAACTGAGGTCGGATTTCGAAACAAATCCCAAACTGGGCTCGGGGTGAATGGGTAATCGGGTTTCAGTCCAAATCTCGGGTTTTGACCAAGCGGACTGGGGTTGACTTTTGTTGACTTTTGTTAACTTTTTCCAAAATATTAAAAGATTGTATCTTTTTCATTCCTGGGTAGTCTCTAAAGCTCATATTGAATGGTTTGATCGATAATTTGCTAGATTTGATTGGTTTGGAGGCTTGTTCAAAAGGCAAAGCCGTGGTTGATTGATATCTTTGATTGCGGAGCGAGGTAAGTGTCGCGGTTAACCTTAACTTGAGTGATTGGGACTTGTTGGTCTATTTGCTATGTGTTTTATGTGTGGGGACAACATATATGTGAAGTGATGAGTACCTATGCGGTGTCATTAAGTTAAAGCGGGCGGGTGGAAAATGTTTCTTTGTATTTTATTTCTCCGTTAATTATGATATCCATGCTTAGGTTAGATTATTACTTCTTTGATTATTTGTTTCGTATTTATTACTTACCACGAAGTCATTGAATATTTTTGGAAATTGATGTTTGATATCATGGCACCATATTTAAAGTTAAATTATTTTCCATATTGTTTATTATTCAAATTCATATTATCATTATTACATGGTGATGAAGAGAGTAAAAGCACAAAGGGTTATGTCATGTCATTTCATTAATATTATCATTATTACATGGTGAGGAAGAGAGTAAAAGCACGAATAGTGATGCGGTGCCATTTCATTCATATTATTAATACATGGTGAGGACGAGAGTAAAAGCACGAAGGGTGATGCCGTGCCATTATATTCATATTATTTCATGGTGAGGACGAGAGTAAAAGCACGAATGGTGATACCGTGCCACTTTCATATCATTGATTTGACTGATTTCCGTTTTTGGTGAATTACTTGGTCATTTTGTGATTTCATACTTGACGTATTTATTATATCTTCCCTTTTTATGCATGTCCCCTCCCAGTTAGTACTTTATCATTCTTTGTTATTATTGCTTCTTTATATACACTTGTGCAAAGTTTATTTACGTAGGTGTCTTTTCATAGCCTCGTTACTACCTCGTCGAGGTTAGGATCGACACTTACGGAGTACATTGGGTCGGTTGTACTCATACTACACTTCTGCATTTTTTGTGCAGATATTGGTATTGGTCCCAGCGGTGCGTGAGGTGCGTCATCTGGGATCATTTCATATAGAGACTCAAGGTAGATCTGCTGGCGTCCGCAGACCTTGAAGTCCTCTTCCCTTTCCTGCTTTTACTGTTTATTTCTTTCGAAACAGTTATATTTATTTTAGACCTTGTTTGTAGACTTCTAGTTGCTCGTGTACCCATGACTCCGAATTTCTGGGAGTAAATATTATCATATGGTTTATATTATTACTATGATAGACTTGGCTTTTATTTCTAGTTGAATATCATTATTGTGTTTTTAATTGTTAAAATTGGTTAATTAATTATTTCACGTCGGCTTGCCTAGCAAGTGGATGTTAGGCGCCATCACGACCCCGAGGTTGGGATTTTGGGTCGTGACAGCCTTCCAGGAATCGCAATTGTGATGCCTGTGATCCCCCTTCTAAGGTCGCAATTGTGACCCTAGTGTTTGCAAATGCGAAACCATAGGCATCAGCACACCATCAGCTCATATTAAGTCCAAAATCATTCCTCGATGCGTCTGAAACTCATCCGAGCCCTCGGAGCTCCAAACCAAAAATCTAAACAAGTCTAAAAACATCATACAAACTCGCTCGCACGATCAAAACATAAATATAACATCAAGAATTACAAATCGGACACCAAAACGCATGAATTTCAAAGTAAAGTTCAAGAACTTCTACAAGTGCAACTAAGCGTCCGAATCCTATCAAATCAACTCCACACGATACCAAATTTTCAGACAAGTTCTAAATAGCATAATGGACCTATTTCAAGTCCCAAAAATCCAATTTCGAACCCGATATCCAAAAGTCAACCTACGGTCAAACTTCTAAACCTCAAATTGCCATTTTTTGGCAAAATAACACAAATCAACCTACAGACTTCCGATTCGATTCCGGGCATACGCCCAAGTCCAAAATCACGATACAAAACTATCGAAGTCATCAAAATAGCATTCCAGGGCCGTTTTCACAAAAGCCAAAGTTTGGTCAATATTTCTAACTTAAGCTTCTAAGTCAAGAACCAAAGGGTTTAATCAACCTGAAATCTTCGCGAAACAAAACCAATCAACCCCACAAGTCATGAAACCTAAATTACACATCTGTGAAGCATCAAAAGGGGAAAAGGGGCGCAATTACACAAAATGACCGGTAAGGTCGTTACATTCTCCCCCTCTTAACACAAACGTTTATCCTTGAACGTGTATAAAGACATACCTGAGGTGATGAATATATGAGGATAAAGACAATGCATATCTTGCTCAGTCTCCCAGGACGCCTTCTCGACCAGATGACCCCTTCACTTAACCTTCACCAAAGCAATATTCTTTGATCTCAACTTCCGGACCTGTCTATCCAAGATAGCCACTGACTCCTCAATATAAGTCAAATCCTTGTCCACTTGGACTGAGCTAAAGTCTAATACATGGAACGGATCACCATAATACTTCCGAAGCATAGAATCATAGAACACCGGGTGAACTGCTGATAGGCTGGGTGGCAATGCAAGCTTGTAGGCCACCTCCTCTACTCTTTCAAGGATCTCAAAAACACCAATATACCTAGAGCTCAACTTTCCCTTCTTCCCGAACCTCATTACACCCTTCATGGGTGAAACCTGGATCAAAACCCGCTCTCCAACCATAAATGCTACATCACGAACCTTTCGATCAGCATAACTCTTCTTTCTAGACTAGGCTGTACAAAGCCGATCCTGGATCAACTTGACTTTCTCCAAGGCATCTCAAACCAAATCGGTGCCCAATAACCTAGCCTCTCCCAACTCAAACCAACTTATTGGAGATCGGCACTGTCTCCCATACAGGTCCTCACAAGGAGCCATCTGAATACTCGATTGGTAGTTGTTGTTGTCGGTGAACTCTACAAGTGGCACGAATTGATCCCGAGAACCCCCGAAATCCATAACACTGGCTCACATCATATCCTTCAATATTTAAATGGTGCGCTGGGACTGCCCGTTCGTCTGAGGGTGAAAGGTTATACTCAACTCGATCCGTGTGCCTAACTCACAATACATAGCTCTCTAAACATACGATGTAAATTGCGTACCTTGATCGGAGATAATAGATATCGGCACACTGTGCAGATGAACAATCTCGCAGATATAGATCTGAGCCAACTTCTAGGAAGAATATGTGGTCACCACCATAATGAAATGAGCCAACTTAGTCAACATGTCCATAATCACCCATACTGCGTCAAATTTCATCAAAGTCTATGGGAGCCCGACAATGAAATCCATGGTAACACGCTCACATTTCTACTGGGAAATCTCAAGTCTTTGAAGCAAACCGCCTAGCCTCTGATGCTCATACTTCACCTGCTCATAGTTTAGGCATTGTGCCACATACTCCACTATATCTTTCTTCATTATCCTCCACCAATAGTGCTTCCTCAAATCCTGAAATATCTTAATGGCACCGGTATGAATGGAGTACCGCGAATGTTAGGCCTCCTCAAGGATCAACTCACGTAACCCATCTACATTGGGCACACATAACCGGCCCTGCATTCACAACACACCGTCATCTCCTATAGAAACTTCCCTGGCATCGTCGTGTTGTATGGTGTCCTTAAGGAAAAGCAAATGGGGGTCATCATACTGATGCACTCATATAAAGAAGACCGAGAAACCACGCAAGCAAGAACCTGAATGGGCTACGAAACACCCAATATAACAAACTGATTAGCCAAGGCCTGAACATCTATGTCTAGTGGCCTCTCTGCTGCCGATAGATATGCCAAACTGCCATACTCTCCACCTTTCGACTCAAGGCATCGGCCACCACATTGGCCTTCCCGGGATGATATAGAATATTAATGTCATTGTCTTTAAGAAACTCTAATCATCTTCGCTGGCACAAATTAAGATCTTTCTGCTTGAACAGATACTGGAGACTCTAGTGGTCAGTATACACCTTACATGGGATGTCGTACAGATAATGCCTCCAAATATTAAATGCATGAACAATAGCTGCAAATTCAAAATCATGGACCGGATAATTATTCTCATGACCCTTCAACTACTGAGACATATAGGCAATCACCCTACCATTTTGCATCAACACCACGCCAAGGCCAACACGTAACGCACCACAACACAGTGTAGGACCCCAAACCCATAGGCAACACCAATATTGGGACTGTAGTCAAAGAGGTATTGAGCTTTTGAAAGCTTGCCTCGC
>AWOL01S0357204.1:0-12139 GCA_000715115.1 Nicotiana otophora | reverse complement strand
GTTTTCTCGACGTTGAAATCATTCCCTATAGAGCAGCCCCCGGGTACGAAGCTCTTCAAGGGGACTCCTGAGCCACCTCGAGAATGGCCACCTCGGTATCTATGGCCGGGCTGAAAGATGAAGGAACAGTTTGTTGAGGCACTAACTTGGATTTTGTCATCGTAATCTTGTAAATATTAAGGTTTGAAGGAAAAGTATGAAGGTTTGAAGAAAGAATATGAAGATTTGAAGATGGGATGAAGGTGCGAAGGTCTCGGTTGAAGATCCAAAGAGAATGTATGAGGATTGAAGATGAAGATATGAAGGTTTAAGGAGCAATGTATGGAGATTTGGAGGAGTTAAAAGTAATTAGAGAATTCGAGGGTAAGTTCTGGAGTCGAAAAGTGAAAAGAAAAGGGATCAGAGCTTTTATATTGAGAGAATAATCAATGCGCGACATTTTGCATTCGAGGGCAGTCAATCAACGGCTGACACGTGTCCAAAGTTAGAACGACGTGAGTGACGGGACGTTTTGTTGGCCCGTTATCTCGGTTGTAACATACAAAGAAAGGAATCGGGGTTCATCTATCGCTTTCCATCGTTTCGGTAAACCTACTCTCCGGAAAACGAGGGGATTATCTGTGTACGGGTAAAATCGGGGGTAATGCCTACCCCGATTTCTCGATGAGAAAACAGAGGGAGAGCACGGATGCACGAGACCCTTCGTATCGAGATCCAGGAAGGGTGAACGATGTGCCCGTCATCGAGTATGGTAAAGCGACGTGCCCCGGGCCAAGAATGGGTTCTAAGACCTCGAGAGACACGGTGAACGGTTACGCATGACGGATAGAGTGCCGTGATACTCGCATTCAACCGGATATCACGGCGCGGATCTCGGTCGATGTCGATTAGGGATGAGTAATTACTGGAAAAATAAGATTTTACCTTTTTAGATTTATACTAAGGTTGAAACTCTCCTATTATATAAATGAGAAGTTTTTCTTTTGTAACACATACTGTAACACGCAAATCAAAGCAATAAAAGTTTATTTTATGCCTTTTGGATATTGTTAAGGTTTTTGCTCATTTGTCCTGTTCTTCATTCACGACTGGGCTTGAACCGAGGGTCCAACCGAGGGCGAGGTCATTGGGTAGTCTAAGCTCAGGGTTGGCCATAATATTGCAATTGGTTAGAACGTTTATTTCATTTCTAATTCATTTATTTGATATTCTTAATTATTCATGTTAAATTAAACCACGTATCCTTAAAATCGCGTACAAATTTAATTGTTATCCAATTTTAGGGTAAACAAACTTGACATTGAATTGTTCATTGTTACTAATCAAATGACTCTGGATCAACAAGAGTATCATTTGCTTTTCACGTTAAACAGTCATAAATTGAATTGAGCATTCAAAAATGTAAAGTTTCACTAACAATTCGATAGTGTTTCTGTTCTACTTTAACATTTCTGCAATTACTTCATAAAATCTTGAATTATTTAGGTAAATTATAACTTTTAGAATTGGTAAAATTTGATCAAAATAAAACTAATTAAGACTTCAAAAATGCGACAAAGGAAACACAGCCTTTCCAGAATTTTTATTAGTCTTGGATATTTTTCTATCATTAGAGAGCAAGAGTGTGTCAACCAGTAAAAGTGATAGTACAAAAATGCCCCTGGAACTATTTAGCAGCAAGTCGCAAATTGATTCGGCGACTTACCTGTTTAAACTTTTCGTCCCACAGTGCTTGTGATCGTGGCTCAATTACATTATGTTTGAATTGAAAGGCTATGATTTCTTATGTAAAATGTCATTTTGTTTTGATATTGCATGGTTAAAATAGATTCATATTAAATACTAGTATAATAGAGCGACATGTGAAATCGGAGACAGACGAAAAGTGAGACATGTGGAAACCAAGACCGGAGCAGCAGCTTCGGTTGGCACCAGAAAGCCGCCGAAGGGAATATTGCTAACAAAAACAAACGAATGCCTGCCGCCCGATAGTATTCAATGAAGAATATTCTGTAGTATTAATACACAATCCGTTATAGAGAATTATGATACTCATAGCCTGCCATTACACATTCTTCAATTGCCTCCATAATTGTCATTTAAGAGGGGCTTGATCCTAGGACCTTGCTATAAATAGTGATTTCAACAGCAATTGTAATGACACGAATTTTCTAGCAAACTTATGCTACACATTATTCTAAGCTCAATAATACTTTATTTCTTGTCTATTGATATTATTATTATTGTCTTTGGAAGCTCTGCTCCTGAAACCAAGCTATCTGTTGTCTTATCTCGATTTCAACGCTAAGTCTTGTATTTTTATTTAATTTATTTATCATTTTGGGATCAAATCGATTCGCTTGTCTATAAAACACGTATAAATTCAATTGTACCATTTTACGGGTAAACAGCTTGGCGCCCACCGTGGGCCTTAGACAGTTGCGTAATTGAATTGATCTTTGCATATATTACTAATCTGTTTAAATTCTTTGTTTCTTAGCGAAAAATCATAAGGACGTGGCAGATAACGATGTCAACATTACACACAACATTGAGGCATAAGGAAATATGCCTCGACACGAAGGTTCGATCAGTGATACCCACAACAAGGAAGGCATAGCCACACCGGTCCATGGCGAGCAATATCCACAATACGTTCGAGAGGCAACTCCTGATGATGATGAAGACGAGCACGTTGTGGAAACGGTGAGAATACTAAGGGAGCAAGAAAGGGCTATTATAGGCCATCTCTCATGACAAGATCAGGTCATGACAGAGTTAAAGACAACGTTGTCAGGTGCTTCCAACAACGCGAATGGAAGACGTCTGATTCCTCCCGGTGCTCCCGTAAACCAAACATCACAAAGGGTTGATAAGAAATACCTCGAGGGGTGAGGTAGACTTCAACGAGGCCGGGGGGAACGATAGCGGATCTGGTAACAATAACGGGAAAGATCCCTTTAAAATTGAGCTCATGTTGTTTATGAGGGAAATAAATGCCAGAATGGAACAAATTATGGACGCACCGCCAGTGTTAAAAGGACCGGACTCAAAGAAGTACACTCAGTTGCCGTTCAGACCAAGCGCGACACCAAAGTTAATCCGAAAGCGGTCCAAAATGCCAGACGTGCCGAAATATGACGGGTCTTCGGATCCTCAGGAGCACATTGCCACCTATATAATGGCGGTGAAAGGAAACGACTTAGCTCCGCACGAGATTGAGTCGGTCTTGCTGAAGAAGTTCGGAGAGAACCTCACAAGGGGGGCCCTGACATGGTATTCACTTCTACACGAGCACTTAATAGATTCCTTCATGATGCTCGTAGATTCTTTTATCAAGGCCCATGTCGGAGCCAGGAAGATACAAGCCCGAAAGGCCGACATAGTTAGAATTTCTCAAGGAGAGTCCGAATTGCTGCGAGAGTTCGTGACCAGATTTCAGAAGGAAAGGATGATGTTACCGATCATGCCAAATGAATGGGCAGCTGAGGCATTTACTAAAGGGCTGAATCTGAGGAGTTCTGCCGCTTCCCAAAAATTGAACGAAAGTCTGCTTGAGTTCCAGGCGGGCAGACATCCACAACTGCTACGAATCGAAGATAAGAATAGAGGATGACCATCTTGGTTTCTCGGCATCAACCAAGGGTCGGGACCGAGAGAAGAATAAGGAAAAGTTGAAGGATGATTTTGACACAGATCGACAGTCTTCTAGAGGTCGGTTTTTGCCCTACGAGAGGGCTGAAGGACGCGACATAGGCTTTCAGTCAGCGAATAGGTTCTCTACCGATAGGAGAGCGTATCGTGGCCGGAATAACATATCGTTACAGGACAAAGAAGTATCGGGATCCCGGGACTCCACCTACCCCAGGCTGTCTGAGTATAGTTTAAACACCAGCGTGGTGGAATTGGTATTAGCAATGAGTAACATTAAGGAAGCACGGTTCTCGAGGTCGATAGGATCCGACCTTAGTCAGAGAGATCCTAATCTAACATGTGAGTATCATGGGACTAACGGTTATCGGACAGGGAACTGCCATCATCTGCGCGAGGAGGTGGCGACATTGTTGAAGAACAACCATCTTAGGAAGTTCTTAAGCGAGTAGGCTAAGAATATTTACAGTCGCAACGGGGATAACGCGGAACCCTCAAAAGCAGGAGAAGATACTCCTCGTCTAACGATCAACATGATTTTCGGGGCGAACGAGATTAATGTTGTAACTTTTTCGGACGCAAAAAAGATAAAAGTATTGGTGACCCATAGCAAGAGACTTCAGGAAGTCGCCGAGGACGATATCACCATCACGGAGGAGGATGTAGATGGACTCCTACTACTGCACAACAATTCCTGGTAATTTCTCTTAATTTTCTAGATTTTAAAATTAAACGTGTTTTGGTAAACCCAGGATGTTCAGTCAATATTATCCAATGGAGAGTGCTAGAGCAAGCCAAGTTAGCCGGAAGCATCATTCCGTCCACAAAGCTCCTTGACGGGTTCAACTTAGCAAGTGTGACAACCCGAGGGGAGATCCTGCTGCCCACAAATGTCGAAGAGGTCATGAAGATAACCCTATTTGAAGTAGTAGACGGCGAAATGAGCTACAACATTATTCTTAGAAGACCATGGCTATACGAGATAAAGGTTGTGCTGTCAACATACTATCAACTTTTGAAATTTCCAACCCTAGATGAAATTAAAAAAATAAGAGGAGATCAACCGGCGGCAAGGGAGATGAACGCAATCTCGGTTTCCAGTAGAAAAGGGAAGGAACATGCGGCATAGAAATAACAGGAGCCGACGCCTGTTCCCGAGCCACACGAAGTCGACAAGGGGGAGGAGTCATCGAAATCCCATCAGGTACAAAGATACTTCCAGGTACCAAAAGAGACGGAAGCAACCAACTCCACAATAGAAGAACTCGAACATGTCGCATTGTTCGAAAAGTTCTTTGAGAGGAAGTTCCACTAACTTTTGAAATTTCCAACCCTAGATGAAATTAAAAAAATAAGAGGAGATCAACCGGCGGCAAGGGAGATGAACGCAATCTCGGTTTCCAGTAGAAAAGGGAAGGAACATGCGGCATAGAAATAACAGGAGTCGACGCCTGTTCCCAAGCCACACGAAGTCGACAAGGGGGAGGAGTCATCGAAATCCCATCAGGTACCAAGATACTTCCAGGTACCAAAAGAGACGGAAGCAACCAACTCCACAATAGAAGAACTAGAACATGTCGCATTGTTCGAAAAGTTCTTTGAGAGGAAGTTCCACTTGGGGACATGATTAAACCCCGAGCTAAGGTCAAGATTTATAGAATTTCTTAAATTTAATGTGGACTATTTTGCATGGTCGCATGCGGATATGATAGGTATTCTGCCAGAAGTGGTCTTGCACAAATTAAGCCTTGATCCGAACATCCCTCCGATAAAGCAGAAGAAACGTCATATTGCCGAAGTCAGAAACAGGTTTGTCAAAGAAGAGGTAACTCGATTGCTTGATATCAGTTTAATCCGGGAGGTAAAGTATCCTGACTGCTAGCTAACATAGTAGTAGTTCCGAAAAAGAATTATAAATTTTGCATATGCATAGATTATAAGGATCTGAATAAGACGTGCCCAAAAGAGTCATTCCCATTGCCAAACATTAATCAAATGATTGATGTGACGGCCGGTCACAAGTTGATGAGTTTCCTCGATGCCTATTCCAGGTACAACCAAATCAAAATAAACCAGAGGATCAGGCAAAAACTTCGTTCATAACGAACTTTGGGACATATTACTATAATGTGATGCCTTTCGGGCTTAAGAACACCGGAGCCACTTATCAGAGGCTCGTGAACAAAATGTTTGAAAAACAAATAGGAAAAACAATGGAAGTTTACATAGATGATATGCTGGTTAAGCCTTTGAACGTAGGTGATCATCTTAAACACCTCCAAGAAACCTTGACATCCTAAGGAAGCACAACATGAAGCTTAAACCCAAACAATGTGCATTCAGAGTCAGCTCCGGTAAGTTCTTGGGTTTCTTGGTGTCACAAAGGGGGATCGAAGTCAATACGATAAAATTAAATCCATTGAGGACATTCCCGAGCAACTATCGAATATGAAAGAGGTACAGAGGTTAACAGGAAGACTAGCTGCTTTAAGCAGGCTCATTTCCCGGTCTTCAGAAAAACATCATCACTTCTTCTCACTTCTGAAAAAGAGGAACAACTTTGAATTGACTCCGGAATGCCAGCATGCTTTGAAAGAAAAGGTATTTATCGAGCCCTCTGTTAATATCGAAACCATAGGAAGCCGAACATTTATTGATTTACTTAGTGGTCTCGGAGGTAGCAGTAAGTGTCGTTTTAGTCCGTGAAGATGAAGGTACGCAATATCCTATTTATTATGTTAGTAAAATTTTAACGGGAGCAGAAACTCGTTATCCACACCTCGAAAAATTGGCCTTAGCTCTCGTAGTCGCCGCTCAAAAGCTTAAGCCTTATTTTTAATGTCACCTGATAGCCGTGGTGACAACCTTTCCCTTGCGAAATATCCTTCACAAACCTGAATTATCAGGTCGACTATCCAAATGGCAGTCGAAATGAGTGTATTTGACATAGAGTATAAACCTAGGAATGCGATCAAGTCATAGGTTTTGGCCGACTTTGTGGCCGATTTCAGTCTTGGACTGCTGCCTTTGGCCACTAAAGAAGTGTTGATGGTGTCAAAATCGATATCGAGAGTCTGGACCTTGTTCACGGATGGAGCTTCCAACGTAAAAGGGTCCAGGCTCAGGGTAGTACTAATCACGCCCTCGGTAGAAACCCTGAGGTAGGCCATAAGAATTATTCCCTTGACTAACAATGAAGCCGAGTATGAGGCTTTGATTGCATGACTTGAACTAGCCCAGGGATTGGACTCTGAGGTCATTGAAATCAAATGCGATTCCAATTGGTAGTAAATTAGGTATACGGAATCTTCGACACCAAAGAGGAGCGCATGCAGCAATATGTCGTGAAATTCAAGACTCTGCTCGCACGGTTCATGGAATGGTCAATCACCCATATCCCGAGAGAAGAAAATGCAAAAGAAGACGCACTGGCCAATCTGGGCTCGTCCACGAAAATGAAGGGATCAAACTCCGGTACGGTAGTGCAACTTATGCATTCGGTGTTAGATATGGACGGTTATTATGAAGTACACGCGGCCAATTTGGTATGGGAGTAGAGAAATGAGATCATCGACTATCATGAAGCACGACACACTACCCCGAAGATCCCAAGGCATCACGGGCGTTACGCACTAAAGCAGCCCGTTACTGCTTCAAGGGAGGCCAATTGTATAGAAGGTCTTTTCGAGGCTCATTGGCCCGATGTTTAGAAGCCTAGGAGGCTAATTATGTCATGAGAGAAGTTCATGAAGGAATATATGAAAATCACTCGGGTGCGGACTCGTTGGTATTAAATCTAATTAGGGCAGGTTACTATTGGCCCCGGATGGAATAAGACGCTAAGACATTTGTTCATCAATGCCACGCGCCATTGCTGCGTCAGCCAGCAGAACCATTACATTTGGTATTGTCGCCCTAGCCATTCATGGAATGGGGGATGGACATAGTCGGTCCCCTACCGCCGGCTCCCGGTAAGGTAAGATTTCTTTTGATTTTAACTGACTACTTTTCTAAGTAGGTCGAAGAAAGTCCTTACCAGAAAATCGACGAGCGCAAAGTGGTCGATTTCCTGTGGGAAAATATAACTTGTAGGTTCGGGATACCAAATGAGATAGCCTGCGACAACGGGCCATAATTTATAGGCGCAAAGGTCAAAAATTCCTTGAAGATTTAAAAATCAAAAGAATCACATCTTCGCCATACCCTCTGAGTGTAAACAGCTAAGTGGAATCGACAAACAAAGTGATTATTCAAAATCTCAAATAGAGATTGGAAGCAACCAAAGGCAAATGGCCCGAAGAGTTGCCGGGAGTGCTATGGGCGTACCGAACAACGACCAAATCAAGCACGGGAGAGATGCCTTTCTCTCTCGTATATGGATCAGAAGCCCTGATCCCGATGAAAGTGGGAGAACCTACCATGAGATAATTCTGGGTGGATGAAGAAGCAAACAACGAAGCATTGTTTGTCAGAATGGAGCTGCTCGACGAACATAGGGACTTGGCGCATATAAGGATGGCGACCCAAAAATAAATAATGGAAAGATATTATAATCGAAGAGCCAATCTTCGTTATTTCAAAGTGGGAGACTTGGTTTTAAGGAAAGTGACTCAAAATACTCGAGAGCTCAACGCAGGAAAGTAGGGTCCAACGTGGGAAGACGCCTACTAGGTTTCAGCTGTCACCGGGAAAGGATCATATGAACTGGAAAATCAATATGAAGTAAAATTGACGAGCAACTGGAATGTGGCACACCTCAAAATGTATTATTGCTGAGGAACATCGCCTATACTGAAAGTATGTACTGCACTGTTTTTCCATTCATCTAGTTTTTGTCCCAGTTGGGTTTTTCTGGCAAGGTTTTTAAGGAGGCAGCAACAAAAAGCATACTACGAAGGAAGCACCATAAACAGAAATAAGTCCTTTAAACGACAAGGCATGGAAACAATGAACCACTACGAGACGATTTGATATAATCTTTTGCTCGGTAGCAAAGTTCCTACCGAGAAATAAAGCTTGCTATCGGGCCAAAGATTATCCGACCGCTCACGAGTGCAAGCCACTGGGGGTGGTTAGATAGTCTTTGGATCTATAACAAAGTTCTTAACGGGAAATGAAGCTTGCTATCGGACCAAAGATTATCCAACCATTAACTAGTGGGATCGTCAAAAGAACAAGACTTCCAGTGTTCAAATTCCCATTCTTCGCATTTGAACAATGGGGGGGGGAATGATATGAGAATATGGCAACATGACTGCCACATAAACCAGGATTACGAAATATGGGAACAAAGATATATCATCGGGACCGGGGACTGCACGACTAGCCCCGTAGAAACAAGTTATACAAACTAGCCATAAGTAATGACAATTTCTTTTCAGCATAACGAATGCTTATGTACTTTTGAAAATGGAAGGAATAAAGTAAAGTCCTTTTATTTTTATCTTGTTTCTTAACAAACGATGAATTAATTTTATCATTTGAAAGTTAATCAAGTACATTAAATGCTAGTGCTGGAATGAATAGGATACGTCCTCTTCAAGAGCACTGTAAACATAAGAAGGCCTTGTCTTATGAAACCTTCACAGCAAAGGGTTGGTTCAAGAAGCATTTATGCCCGAAATCCAAATACTAACGGGGGAAAATGCACCCGAAGCCTTGCATAACTCAACGCAAAAAGAATCAATGCTTAAACGAAAAAACACTTTTATATAACAAACGTGCCAAGCAGAACAAGTACAAAAGTATGAAACAAAAAACAAAGGGGAAAAAGCAAAAAACTAAACTACTGCGCCTAGAACTCGAGGGAAAATAAGCGTTTGCGCCCCCAGGAGGAGTAGGTGGATCTGCCACCGGATAGGGATCTTGACCTTCATCATTATCCCTTTCAATTTCTTCCTCAGTTCCCGAGAACTCAGAACCAGAACCAGAAGAGTCAGTTGCATCAGGTTGAACCGGGAGGCCCCTTCGAGCAGTTGACTCCAGCTCACGGGCCTTGGAAATCTCGACATCAAAATCAATGACGCCCGCTTTGGCCTCCTCCAAGGTTTTTCTCCCCATGCTATACATAGAATATGTTTTTTCAACTATGAGGGAATCTGCTCGGCGCTGAAGTTCTGACTTAAGCTGATCAACCTCGGTCGAAAGGCTATTCTGCTCGGATCTTGTGGCCTGAAGGCTGAGATCAAGGTCACGGATAGTGGAGTTATAAACTTTATTATGCTTCATGACCCTCTTATACTTCTCTTCCATGGGCACGCTTTTCCTCAGTAACAGCAGCTTCTTCAGCTTTGGAATTCAAGGTTGCCTCCAAATTATTCAACCTCTCAGTAGAGGCATCCTCACGCTCGGCAGCAGCAAGAACAACATTTTGAACCTCAGACCATTTTTCCTTGACCTCTTGAAATTGTACCTTTAACAGGGCAGCCTCTTGGATGAGGGTCACTACTTATTGCTCAATCTGCTGCAACCGAGCCTCTAACTCAATGACTTCGGCAGCTTATGCTTCTGGTGTCAGGAGGCGGGTAACAATTTGATCCCGCTCGACCAACAGTTGATCCCGCTAAGCCAATAGTTGATCCCGCTCGGATGTAAGTTTTTCTTTATCGAGGATAAACTTATAAAGGCCCTCGGAAGCAAGAAAGTTAGCCTGCAAAGTAAAAACTCAAATCAGAAATCATGTCATAACAAGACAAGAAGAAGAAATAGAAGGAACAAATATCATACCATTGCTGCTTTGTGCATGGCGTTGTTTACCATACACTCCCCCGAAAGAGAGTGTATTTTATTCTTATCTTTCTCTGAAGCTAGCGGCTTCATGTAATTGGCAAGTTCCACCAGCCCGGACAGCAGATCGCACTCAGTAGAGACCGAGAGGGGGACGCTCCTCCTCCTCTGAGGATCTACAGAAGGGGGTGAATAGTTATACCTCAAATTCTCATGGTCTGTGGACTGGGGAGGGGAGACATCCTCCTCTCGGGTGTCTGCGGCCGGTGGGAATGATGTAGAAGTTGCTGGTGGAGAATGCATGATTGGCGAAGAAGGAGATGTAGTTGATGGCATTGTGGGTTGAAAAGAAGCTGCGGAAAAACCAGTGCTAGTTATTGGTTACTCATCAATAGAAAACGGAAGAGGTCTGATACACAACCTCACAGTACCGGGAGCAGCGACTGGGGCTCGGAAGCGAGAATTGGCATCCTCCATTATAACACACTCTCCCCAGAGCCCTTGAACATCGTCCTTTGTTGGTGTTATTAGCTCTTCTTGAGCATTCTGTTGAGCTGATGAAGGTCGCCGTCTCCTCTGTGGGGAAGCCCCTTCATCACTAGTTCCCTCGTCATCGTCCATCACCACAGTGGTTGCGGCTGGCTCGGGTGCAGCATTCTTCTCCCTTTTATTTTTACCCTCGGCCATAGAGGAACGTTGCCTTTTTGTTGTTTGTTCTCCGGACGGGGACTCCAAGAGGAAGCACCTACACTGAAAGCAGGTCCGATGGCGCCCGTTCGGGTGAAAGCCTCCTACAACAACCTCGCCGCATCTGCGGGATCAGCCAAAACGTCCTCCTCGGGGATGGTAATAGAGCCTTGCGGGAGACCTGAATTCAACCAAAAGAGATGTTAGCCAATTTTCTTATACGTGAGGCAAAACCAAGGTTAGTTCGAGAATCAACTTACCATGATTTTTGGCCTTCCACCCGTATTTGAGGGCCAGTTCTTTCCACCGGCGGGTCTCAGGCGTGGCAATATCTAAAATCTTCTGGACCCACTAGTTCAAGCCTTCAACCCTTGGTGGTATCCACCGAGTTGCTGAAATAATGCAAAGAGAAGGATCAGTAACAGCATGAAACAACCTTTAATCAGACAAAAGGAAAATGTTGAACTTACGTGTACGACTCCATGACTCAGGGAAGGATGGAATTGTGGCCGGGATGATATCCATGGTGGCAACTACATTGAATCGCTCCATCCAACCACGATCATTGTCATCATCCATGCTGTTGAGCAAGCATGGTGACCACATTTGCTAAAGTTTATCACTCCCCTACGGAAAATGTTGGGAGAGTAAAGGTTCATCATTCGATCCAGGGAGAGTTCTTCCCCCGTCTCCTAGTATAGCCGCCGAACAGGCTACCGTCCGTCACACATAAGGGCTCACATATGCCGAGAAGACTTGATAACGGAAGCAAAACTCCAAGATTACGGGGTTAAGTCCCCCGCTCAATGAGAATGAACCGAAAGTGAAGGGGTACGTGTAAATATAGCTGTCCAACGGGACGGGACGTCCCGTCCCGTCTCGGTCCCGTCCCGCGTTCCGTCCCGTCCCGTCCAACTTAATTTTAAATGGTATGGACCCATGTTAAATGGGACATGGGATGGGACGGGATGGCCATTTTGTCCCGTTTATCCCGTCCCATTTCGTCCTGTTTCGTCCCGTCCCGTCCCGTCCCATCCCGTCCCGCCCATCCCGTCTGTCCCGTCTGTCCCGTCCC